>CM031622.1:10789584-10798075 GCA_018398815.1 Conus ventricosus
ACCAGGAACAAGTTTTCCTTAGCATTGGGGTGTTCAAAAATTTGCGACAGACATGACCAGTTCGAAACTGCCACCCCATGATCACCTCCAACTTTCACCCATATTTCATTTTCGGGAAGGGGTTTATGATGCCAAGTCAACAACTTCTTTTTCTTCATACTGGTCTAACAGTTTTTTCAGGAATGTTGGCAAATCTTCCACCCGCACCACAGGGGTACTTTTCTTTTCATCTCTGTTAGTTTTCTGGTCATTGAAAATTATTTTTTTTCCAGTTTTAACCCGAATCTTTCCACACTTCAAACTGTTTTGAAACTGTCTTTCTTTTTCCTCACTATCAAGTTTTATCCCTGCCTGTTTTGATATCTTCCTAAACTGCCGCTGTTTTGCCCAAGTCAGCAACATTCCTGCTTTCATTTTTGTTGCCTGTTTTGCAGTGATGTGTCCTTTCAAAAAACCACAGCTTTTAGATCTCTGTCCTTTTTCTTTTTTCCGGGGAATCTAAGCTCAGTGCTTTGCTGTTTCAACAAATCAGACTCCGAAGCACCCGAATATTCTTTGCGGGTTTGGGCAACCTGGTGTCCTCTTTTCCTTCAGTGGGAGTAACTTGCAAAAGGGTGAAGACTTTCTGGCTTTGTGATCTTTTTTTTGAATTATAGGCTGACCCCTAGTTTTGCATGCAACAGTCTGTTTGTCACTGGATTCTTTCATTTTGATACGGGCTAAACGAGTGAGATACGCTTCTTCTCCAGCTGTCAGAGGTGCACACAAATCTTCTAGTGGTCGAACTAATTTTCTTTTCCCCGTTTGTGATGAGCGGTGCTTTACTGTTTTGTGTGGGTTTTGTTTGTCCCTGAATCTGTGTATTTAGGGGTTTGTTACAGGTGGGGCTCAGCACTGACTGTGTTTGCATTCCTGATGTGGCAGTCAGTTATGTTATCGATCTCTGTTTGGACTTGTAAACTGCTCATATTGTTCGCATCATCTGAAAGAAGTCTGGCCTTCGGGCATTGAGAAAGTCCAACAGCCGCCTTTTGACAGTCTTCTGTTGAGGTGTTGACGATGCTGAAGGCTGGAACATTGCTCCTCTGTCACTGCTGTCACTTCTGTTCTGCTAGTGTTATTGCGCTGAGAGATTTTCTTCACAGGCCCCGACTGAGGGTATTGTCAAGAACTTTACTTACTCGGCCACACTAAATTTCATGTACTGTCCAGTTGCAGTGGGCGTTTTTCGACATTGACGTCACCACTACTACTAGGAGGCCTGTATTACAAGCTTGCTCACTGATTTCCCTCAACGTATCATCACAAACATTCTGATCTATATTTTTTGTTACAGTGGTGGTCATTTTCCTGTCCTTGCTATTCGTCTGCAACTTGCTGCCACAAATATCCCCCTTGATAGGAACAGCACGGCGAATATCACCTCACGACTGTGTCAAGCATCACTTTCTTACTGTCATCCTGATTCCTTGCGCTGACAGTTCGTTGATTGCTTGGGGGCCAGTTCTTTTTTAATAGTTACGTGGTTGGAATGTCATGAAACGTGTGCACACAGTGCAATCGCTTCTTCAATCGTTGGTCCAAACCAGTCCACAGCTATGGTACTGGCTATCTGTTCTTTTATGATGGAGAACAGCAGACACATTTTTCCGTTTCATATTAAACTAACAATTTGTACCCCATTGTTCTGAGTACAGTTTGTCCTCTGTTTCTTCAAAATGATAAGTCCATATGCCCGTTCCAGTTCTGATGCATATTTATTTCAATAAATTGTTTTCCTTAACGGGTTGGTTACCCACCGCCCCAGAGTCTACTAAGAATCAGTCTCTCTGTATGATTAGTTTCTGTTGCTAACGGGCGCCATCTTCAGTCACACACACACACACACACACACACACACACCACACACCACACACACACACCCCCTCACACAACACACCACACACAATTAAACACCAAGGCGGCATTTTACACTTACATGCACATTCATTAAATTCTGAAAGACACAGTGCAGTACACACAATTTGTCACTGACGCCCCAATCCTCCTCTCTCACACACACACACGCAAAGCACGCACGCCGCACACTCGCTCGCTCGCACTCACGCACGCACGCCAGACACACACCGCACGTGCCCTGCACCGCCACCCCCTACACACACTGCAGACGGGAAAAGAATAAAATCAGTAAGTCAAAGCACAGAGGTGGGGACAGAAGTTTGAGAAATTAATACGGGGAAAAGCCCCCGAGTCTTAGTTAAAAACACTGGGGAAAAATTTATGATTCCTCCCAAAAATTAGAATCAGAGCATGCAGGGGAGAGAGGAGAGAGAGAGAAGAGACAGAGAGAGAGATTTGAGAAGAGAAACCGCACGTGGCCTGTTGCAGCTTGTAGGGAGCAGCACGGCGTTAAATAACACACAACAGTGACGTCAGACACGAGAGGGTTACTGAGCTGGGAACAAAGACGGTTAATACCCACTAAAAGCTTCCACCGCTGTAACTAGTAAATGACTTTTGATAACTAGTACTGAAACTAAAAACTTCCAGTGGACAATGATAAGAGCGGACAACAACCCCCCAAAAGAACTGAAATTAAGTTTTGATATTGTCAACACCCCAAAATGCACGAATTTTACTTTCTCAAAGAAGGAAACGTTTCCAGTTGCTCACTGACGGCGATGGCGTTTTGAAGATTTTGGGCAAAAATGATATCCTGTCTACTTCTTACAGAGCTAAGACTAAGAACACGAAACAAACGAAGATGATGAACTGCATACCAAAACACACCGAAATTCGCACTTTTTGCACAAATCGCCACAGGAACAAAACGCGCAACTATGGCGGATAGCGTCTTTCTGCTTCCCTGCTGCTGAAGCTGGTTTGGAGGTGGCGCGCGTTCCGCTGGGTTGGTTAATAGCTGGCCGCTTTTATTTAGCTGCCCAGCCAGTTTAAAAAGGGAAAGTCTCGCTCACACTAAGCGCAAAGCAAACGACGGGGTCTCGTGTGCCGTACTGATGTTTCTGGAGTGACAGCGACAAGAGGATGCAGCCCTTCATCAGGGAAAAGTTAGATCTGCGTAGGAAGAGGCTTCAGACAGGAAACTCTGCGTAGAGAAGAAAGGGAACGCTGCGTAGGAGGAAGAGGGTGTCAGACAGGAAGCCCTCCGTCGGGAAGAGCTAGATAGGATGGAGGCTCTGCGCCGAGAGGAGACTGCCAGACAGGAAAATCTGCGCAGAGAGGAGCTGCCAGACAGGAAACTCAACGTAGGGAAGAGATGGAACAATTTCTTTCGCGGACTCCCGCATCTGTAAATCAGAGAGTTAATCGACAGGCAAAAAGATAGAGTTAGAGGCCCCAAAAAGAAAGATTTCCCGAGTTCAAACCCAGTGAGGACATTGATATGTCTTGGAGCACTTTGACAAGGTAAACTAGTTCGTACCATTGTCCCGAGAACAAAAGGCCATGCACCTTTTTTCTGGATTATCAGGTGCTGCAAGGAGTGTGTGCTTACTCTAAATGAAGGCGCGTCTTATGCAGACATGCAGTTGGCTCTGCGTAAACGTTTCCATCTTACCCCAGAGACGTACAGGAGGAAGTTCAGATCCATGAAAAAAAATAACGACGAGCCCTTCGTACAGTTTGGAGATAGGCTGCGCAAAACGCTAGGTTATTGGCGTCAGTTGGCTAAGCTGGAGCTTGAGGATCTGATTCTCATCGAACAGCTTACCAACAACGTGTCCCCAGAGTTGAGGATCCGTATAGGCGAGACAGCACCAAAGATTTCGCGGCTGCGATTCATACTGCTGAGGTGTTTGCTGAAGCCCGTAGAGCTTATGGGCATCGCCCAGATACGGACAGGAAGACCCTCACAGGACTTAGTGGCAGTAAGGCGCCAACGACTGCTAGCGGGTCGAACAAGGCAGGCAGTTCATCGGGGACCTCAGCACCCCGACTGTGTTTTCTTTGTGGTTGTCCTGGCCACATTAGGAAAGATTGCCCTAAAGCCGCCGGTAGTCATGGGGCTAGTCCTTCCCCGCGTCCTCGTGCCTCGGCTAACGTGGGGTCCATCCCGGCTTCTGGTGGTACAGAGTGTCCAGTGTTTCTTTCTGTTGTTGGTTCTTCCTTGGTCGACTCCATCAGGGATTCGGGAGCGTCAACGCTCTTTGTGGACAAGGATTTGGTTTCCCCTGAGGCTCAGCGGGGCGCCAATTATGATGTGTGTGGGTTGGAGGCTGGTTTTACCTCCACCCGTCCTTCTGTACTTATTCCCATCTCACCCCCTACTTCTGTGGCGAAGTATGGGCCATCGCGGTGGAGCGACCTCTGTATTCCCTTCTCATAGGGAATACCATCACCTTTGCAGATGGACGCAGTCAGTCTGTGTCTACGGATCTGCCCGTACAGGCATGTGTGGGAGTTACCATGCGCGCCAAAGCCAAGAAGCAGGAGCAGGAATTGTGTCCTGTTCTACAACCGATCTCTGACGAGGTTCTTGCAAGGGCCAATCCTGCTACCATGGTTCGTCTTCAGGCCAGGGACTTGGATGTCCAACGCCTATGACAACTGGTGGATCATCCCGCTCAGTCTGCCCGACACGCCAAGGTGAGCTTTAAGCTCCACAAGGGGATCCTCTTTAGGGTCTTCACTCAGGCAGACCAGGTGGCCAAGCAGTTAGTCGTTCCCCAAAGCTTGAGAAAATCTGTTCTCCGACAGGCCCATGATTCACCCATGGCAGGCCATATGGGCTCAAAGCGGACTCTCGAGCGGGTAAGACAGGATTTTTTCTGGCCGGGGATGAACTCTCAGGTTAGGCAGTACTGCCGCAGTTGCGATGTCTGCCAACGGACAACGCCTAAGGGTCGCTTGACGCGTGTTCCCCTAGGATCAGTGCCACTGGTTGGGGAGCCATTCAGCAAGGTTGGTGTTGACCTGGTGGGACCTATTAATCCACCATCCGATCGTGGTCATCGCTACATTTTGGTAGTGGTAGACTATGCGACTTGATACCCAGAGGCTGTCCCGCCTAGGACTATCGATGCCCCTACTGTTGCTGAAGCTCTCTGGCAGATTTGGACGCACACTGGCATGCCCAAGAAAAAGTACGGCCGGAAGTTTGTACTGGAGAGTGATCATCATCCTCTACAGTGCCTGGACCGGATCCGGCCAGTCAGTCGTCGACTCATGGGTTAGGCAGTGGAACTGCAGAGTCATTTTAGCCATATCAAGGGTTCTAGCAATACGGATGCTGACTATCTCAGCCGAGCTCCGTAACCGGTACAACTATTGGCAGCATCAGTCGGAGGGACACTTCCCTTCATTTAAAGTTATGTCCCTTTCTTCTGGCTTGTGTATCAGGTGTAGTGACAGTTTTCACTTCAGTGATGTTAACAGTAGTGAATCACAACTGGCTCGGCTTGCTACTTTCATTGTTTGAAGGCTTGTTTGATTGATAGATAAATGTAGTACTATGTATTTCCCTGTATAATTCTATCGTGGAATGTTTGTATTGGATTTGTCGTACTCTGTCGATCACAGAGGGTTGGGTTCGGTCCCATTGTTGCACATGCGTCAAGGTTCAAAGGAGCACTGTATCTCAGAGAAACAGATGCTTTTAGAAGGGGGTTTGTCACGAGGCCTATGACGATTGGCCCATCTAGGGTGGTAGAATTATTCATTTATTTATTGTTGTTGTTGTTGTCGTGTATCAGTCCCTTAATGTGGCTTGTGGTGTGTTTGCACCTTAATGTCGTTCAGCTCAGGTTAGGTTTACTTTCTCTCTCTCTCTCTATTTCCGTCGTGAAATTATCCTGCAGGTTCACTGGTGGCTGATACCTTTTCTTGTACTGGCTGTCACTATCGGCCTCACTGTCTTTTTCCCTGCCGCACGTGCAGCATTTTTTAAAAGGGCTTGGGGGTATTTCACTCTGTGATGTAGGGTGGCATGTTGGCTGCCACGGTTAGGCAGGTTTCACTTACTCGAAGCGGAAGATGCCTGGGAGCCCCCGCTCCGGTTTGGTTTCTACCACATCGTAAAGGGTTTACGGTCGGTCCTTTTTCCCTGCAGTCGGCTGTAGGGGAGGGACGTCATCGTTTTGATCTGTGGTGGTCTCTTGATTGGACGAGGGCAGAGACGCATTTCTTGGGTCACCCAGGGTAGTGGTAAGCACAGTTTCGTGGTTTTTTATTTTTTTTTTTTTTTTGTTAGCTGGCTAATTTTCTTTTTGCAAATTTCCTTTTGGTTCAAAATTATAAAAGAAATATTGTTTGAGACCACTTTTCTTGGTTAATTCGTCTTTACCTGGCCATTCAAAATTAAATCCAAAATTCTCTTCCTTTCAATGCATTGGTGATGGGGTTTAGTCGGTGGGGTGGGGGGGGTCCTGGGATTTGGGTTTGGATTGCTGCTAACCGAGGGCAGCCAACATGCCACCCTACATCACAGGGGTGAGAATACTCAAGCTTAAGAGGAATGCTGCACGTGCGGCAGGTTAAAAAGACAGGTGAGAGGCCGATAGTGCAGCCGTACAAGAGAAAGGTATCAGCCACAGTGGGAAACCCGCAGGATGAATTGCACGGACAGTGAAAATTTGAGAGAGAGAGAGAAAGTAAACCTAACCTGAGCTGAACGACATTAAGGGGCAAAACACCACAAACCACATTAAGGGACTGATACACGACAACAACAACAACAATAAATAAAAGAAAAATTCTTACCACCCTAGATGGGCCCAATCGTCATAGGCCTCGTGACAAAACCCCCCTTCTAAAAGCATCTGTTTCTCTGAGATACAGTGCTCCTTTGAACCTTGACGCATGTGCAACAATGGGACCCACCCAACCCCCTGTGATCGACAGAGTACGACAAATCCAATACAAACATTCCACGATAGAATTATACAGGGAAAAAACATAGTACTACATTTATCTATCAATCAACAAGCCTTCAAACAATGAAAGTAGCAAGCCGAGCCAGTTGTGATTCACTACTGTTAACATCACTGAAGTGAAAACTGTCACTACACCTGATACACAAGCCAGAAGAAAGGGACATAACTTTAAATGAAGGGAAGTGTCCCTCCGACTGATGCTGCCAATAGTTGTACCGGTTACGGAGCTCGGCTGAGATAGTCAGCATCCTATTGCTAGAACCCTTGATATGGCTAAAATGACTCTGCAGTTCCACTGCCTAACCATGAGTCGACGACTGACTGGCGGATCCGGTCCAGGCACTGGTAGAGGATGATGATCACTCTCCAGTACAAACTTCCGGCCGTACTTTTTCTTGGGCAGCCAGTGTGCGTCCAAATCTGCCAGAGAGCTTCAGCAACAGTAGGGGCATCGTAGTCCTAGGCGGGACAGCCTCTGGGTATCAAGTCGCATAGTCTACCACTACCAAAATGTAGCGATGACCACGATCGGATGGTGGATTATAGGTCCCACCAGGTCAACACCAACCTTGCTGAATGGCTCCCCAACCAGTGGCACTGATCCTAGGGGAACACGCGTCAAGCGACCCTTAGGCGTGTACGTTGGCAGACATCGCAACTGCGGCAGTACTGCCTAACCTGAGAGTTCATCCCCGGCCAGAAAAAAATCCTGTCTTACCCGCTCGATGAGTCCGCTTTGAGCCCATATGGCCTGCCATGGGTGAATCATGGGCCTGTCGGAGAACAGATTTTCTCAAGCTTTGGGGACGACTAACTGCTTGGCCACCTGGTCTGCCTGAGTGAAGACCCTAAAGTGGATCCCCTTGTGGAGCTTAAAGCTCACCTTGGCGTGTCGGGCAGACTGAGCGGGATGATCCACCAGTTGTCATAGGCGTTGGACATCCAAGTCCCTGGCCTGAAGACGAACATGGTAGCAGGATTGGCCCTTGCAAGAACCTCGTCAGAGATCGGTTGTAGAACAGGACACAATTCCTGCTCCTGCTTCTTGGCTTTGGCGCGCATGGTAACTCCCACACATGCCTGTACGGGCAGATCCGTAGACACAGACTGACTGCGTCCATCTGCAAAGTGATGGTATTCCCTATGAGAAGGGAATACAGAGGTCGCTCCACCGCGATGGCCCATACTTCGCCACAGAAGTAGGGGGTGAGATGGGAATAAGTAAGAAAGGACGGGTGGAGGTAAAACCAGCCTCCAACCCACAACATCATAATTGGCGCCCGCTGAGCCTCAGGGGAAACCAAATCCTTGTCCACAAAGAGCGTTGACGCTCCGAATCCCTGATGGAGTCGACCAAGGAAGAACCAACAACAGAAAGAAACACTGGACACTCTGTACCACCAGAAGCCGGGATGGACCCCACGTTAGCCGAGGACGAGGACGCGGGGAAGGACTAGCCCATGACTACCGGCGGCTATTTAGGGCAATCTTTCCTAATGTGGCCAGGACAACCACAAAGAAAACACAGTCGGGTGCTGGAGGTCCCGATGAACTGCCTGCCTTGTTCCTGACCCTAGCAGTCCGTGGTCCTGCCGTACTGC
>CM031622.1:10805162-10887662 GCA_018398815.1 Conus ventricosus
TTGGCAACGTACTTTCAAAATTCTAACATCAATTTTACCAGGGCAGCGGGGAAACCCCCTGCTCTTTTCTTTGCTTTGCTTTGATAACTGTGATTTCCTGCTTAAAAGATGATTCAGTGTATATAGGGCACAGCCCACCCCATCCTTTTTTTTTTTTTTTTTGTATTTAATTTGGTCAGAGATAGTGTGCAGGCATCGGATATGTGCAAAGACACCAAGGGGGAAAAAAGGTATAAACCGAGTCATCACACTCTTTCCTGCTGTCAACACGGGTTTGTGAAGTGAAAAAAAAAAAAAAAAAAAAAACTTAAAGAGCTCCACAAAGTCAGTATTTTAATTAGCAAAACAAAACAAAAACAAATCAGAGACAGTAAACATTTGGTACCACTCTGTCCAGCTGCAGTTCACATGGAGTTTCTTCAGTCCTCAGCCGCTGAAATCCCTGGGGAATGGGAGTCCTCAGTCGCTGAAATTCCTGGGAATGGGAGTCCTCGGAGTCAGACAGGAACAACGGCAGCAGAGCCTCTGTAGAAATTGCGAAAGTTGATCCACGAGTTGCTTCCTTGAATCCAGTCTGCTAGCTCAGCTTCTAGTTCCGACCATCTTGCTTTGCATGAGCAAAAAACTGAAAAAGCTTTTTCTGTTTTCTTTCACGCGCCCAGTTCAGTCTTCCATGTTCTGCATTTACTGACCACTGATTTGTTGATTCCCGGTTAAGAATAATCCGGTTAAGAATAATACAATTTCCTTTTATTTTGGCAAGTACAGTAGCTTTTAATTTGAATTTGGCATCATATATATGCCACTCACCTGATTTTCAGTATCATGAATGGTTGGATAAGAGACTTTTACAATGACTTTCAGATGAAAATGGGACTGACAAGTCAACTTTTAGTGAAAGGAAAATTGAGGTGTGAGCTGTTGTGAATGATTGTCTGTTATCAGTTGTGTGAGTTTTACAAATCCAGAAATATTTTTGTCAGTTTCAGTGGTTAGCCACTCCATTTTTTTTTTCTCCTAATTTGGGCACACAAAAGACACTAACACCCAAGAAGGTAAAGGGGTCAGAGTTCAGTTAAAAGTTGCTCCTTGTAAGCCGGAAAATTGTGTCATTATTGATTGTATTCAATCTTCATAATTCTACAGATTTGTCCGTCTTGGTCTGTAGGAGTAATGTCCATCCCCGTGTCTCTTTCTCTGAAGCCAGCAAGCAAGTCCACAATTTCGAATCACTCCTTATTAAAGATTTGAAAAAATGCAGGCTTGCTTGAGAAGACATGTAGGTTGTAAATAAGGAGTAAATCCAAAAAAAAAAGAAGAAAAGAAAAGAGAAACCGCCGATCATCATTGCATAACTCTTGCTTGCTTCCCTCCATTCCATCACCTTCGACATTTTCTACATTTTTTTTATTGTATTTTTTTTTTCTGAGTTGTTTTGTAACTGAACTTGGGAGTTAGACAGGAGGGGGGCAACTTCTTAAAGCCAGACCTTAACAGGAAAAAGAAGATGCAAAGCATAAAAACATACTCCCAGTTTAGATCTATCTTGAGAACGCATTGTAAAAAAAAAACGGTCACAATCAGCTTGCGTCGTGATTAAAAAAAAACATGTCACAATCAAACATGTGCCATAATGTATTTCCTCACTGAGATAAGAAATCAGCGAAGTATTTTTCAGAGATATTCCATTACGAAAAAAAACGTTTTGTGCCATTATAGCCGTTAGTAACGGCTATTCTTGTAAAATAAAACATGGGGCATCATCAAGACCCATAATGAAACATACCTACAAACTTTTCAGAAAAAATCAGCGAGTGGAACACATTTTGACCATGGACAGACACACAGACAGACGGGACACAGACAGACAGACAGACAGCATTTCTTCGTTTCCATTCTAAAGTACTCCCTGTTCTAAAGTACTCCCTGTTCTTTAAGAGCTGGGAGTACAAAAACCCACCTGCGTTGTATTCTTATTACTGTGAGTATTAAACTGTCACAAACTTTTGACATCATCACTCGCCCTCCTTCAGAGGGAGCAAGGCAGGGCAAATCCAGTCACCCACCTGAGTGAAAAGGCAGGGCAAATCCAGTCGCCCTATGTGAGTGAAAAGGCAGGGCAAATCCAGTCACCCCACGTGAGGGGAAAGGGGGGGGCAAATCCAGTCACCCTACCTGAGTGAAAAGGCATGGCAAATCCAGTCACCCCATGTGAGTGAAAAGGCAGGGCAAATCCAGTCACCCCATGTGAGTGAAAAGGCAGGGCAAATCCAGTCGGGGCGGGCCCGCTATTGCGTGGCCCGCTATTGCGGGGACCCGCTATTGCGCAGGCCCGCTATTGCGCGGCTAACCCTAACCCTAACCCTATCCCTAACCCTAACCCTAACCCTATCCCTAACCCTAACCCTCACCCTATCCCTAACCCTAACCCTATCCCTAACCCTAACCTCACCCTATCCCTAACCCTAACCCTAACCCTATCCCTAACCCTAACCCTAACCCTAACTGTCACGCAATAGCGGGCCCGCGCAATAGCGGGCCCACGCAATCGCGCAATAGCGGGCCCGCGCAATAGCGGGCCGCGCAATAGCGGGCTGACCCCATCCAGTCACCCTACCTGAGTGAAAAGGCAGGGCAAATCCAGTCATCCTACGTGAGTGAAAAGGCAGGGCAAATCCAGTCGCCCTACCTGAGTGAAAGGCAGGGCAAATCCAGTCACCCCATGTGAGTGAAGAGGCAGGGCAAATCCAGTCACCCTTTACATGAGTGAAAAGGCAGGGCAAATCCAGTCACCCCACCTGAGTGAAAAGGCAGGGCAAATCCAGTCACCCCACCTGAGTGAAAAGGCAGGGCAAATCCAGTCACCCTATGTTAGTGAAAAGGCAGGGCAAATCCAGTCACCTACCTGAGTGAAAAGTCAGGGCAAATCCAGTCACCTACATGAGTGAAAAGGCAAGTGGGCAACTCAAAATTTTTGCAGCAACTTTGAATTTTTTTTCACCAAAAATTCGTCTGAAAAATTCAGAAAACTGATTGTGTGTTACCTTTAATCTGAAATTGGGTCAACGTTGTCATTTTCACTGGCTGCATATGAAGCTGAGACAGATGGAATATTCCTGATGGTTGAACACACAGTTATTTTTAGAGATATAAAGTGGCCTCATCTGGTCAGCTGTCATTGGCCTTGAGCTCGGTGGTAATGTCCATTGCGTAATTGCCACTTTGCTGAAGAAGTCTTCACTCCAGTACATCGATGTGAAAACACCACAGCCCATCTTGAACCAATAAAGTTTCACGACAGAAAGCAAATGTGGGGAAGAGAGGGGTTCCATGGGAAGAAAAGAACCCAGAGCATTCTCATCTGTATTGAAGAACAGGGTTCTGTCGTCCTTTTAAAGAGATTACTATGCAGGGCCTGGCCGGCATTTCCTGCTAATGTATTGAATTTGGTTTACTGTTGATTTCCCTGCTAATGTATTGAATTTGGTTTACTGTTGATTTCCCTGCTAATGTATTGAACTTGGTTTACTGTTGATTTCCCTGCTAATGTATTGAATTTGGTTTACTGTTGATTTCCCTGCTAATGTATTGAACTTGGTTTACTGTTGATTTCCCTGCTAATGTATTGAATTTGGTTTACTGTTGATTTCCCTGCTAATGTATTGAATTTGGTTTACTGTTGATTTCCCTGCTAATGTATTGAACTTGGTTTACTGTTGATTTCCTGCTAATGTATTGAACTTGGTTTACTGTTGATTTCAACGCTGGCTATCCTTTCACATGGAAAAAAAAAAAAGAAGAAAGAAAGCCCCCCCCCTCCCCCCCCCAAAAAAAAGGTGGCTCTGTCTTTCAGATCAGGGGCGAGCAAAACTTTTTGTGGGCAGGTGGAATTTTTCATCCACAGTTGCCTAGCTGCGCAGTGAAAAAAATACAAACCTTTCCACCTTTGGGAAGGAGGAATTTTTTTCCTTTTTTCCTCTTTTTTTTTTTAAAATCAGTTTTTCATTATTGACAGCATCAAGATGATGTACTGGAAGATCAAGTGCAACAGTTGCATTTTTATTCAGAATGGGTAAACACCAGCCAACCGAACAGTTCAACAAAGGGACAAGGCCCACATGAAAACATACATATTCAAACAAATCCACAAAAATTAGCATTATTTAATGTTGGAAATTTTGTCAGCTGTATACTTTTGTGCTACGAAATGGCAAACCTACCTTGGTGTTATAAAATAATCCAATTTAGATTGATAGTTTATAAGCCTATTTTAAATATTAAAAAAAAGAAGTTTTTTGGTAACTTCAAATGAAATGAATGCAGGGAGAAATTGAAAAATTTTTTTAAAAAAGAATGTGGACAAGCAGATTACAAGGCAAAACACGACACGTTTCGACCTCTCAGGTCTTCTTCAGGTAAAACAAACAACATTCAGGACAACGGCAGTGAAGAACGAGCAAAAAACAACAACAAAAACATACAGGAAGCAGTAGATTTCTTGGGAATGTGAAAGGATTTATATCGTGATAGATGGTGATGGTGGTCTGTATGGTCATGGTGGTAGATGGTGATGGTGGTCTGTGTGGTCATGGTGGTAGTGATGGTGATGGTGGTCTGTGTGGTCATGGTGGTAGTGATGGTGATGGTGGTCTGTATGGTCATGGTGGTAGTGATGGTGGTCTTTATGGTCATGGTGGTAGTGATGGTGGTCTGTGTGGTCATGGTGGTAGTGATGGTGGTCTGTGTGGTCATGGTGGTAGTGATGGTGGTCTGTATGGTCATGGTGGTAGTGATGGTGGTCTTTATGGTCATGGTGGTAGTGATGGTGATGGTGGTCTGTGTGGTCATGGTGGTAGTGATGGTGATGGTGGTCTGTATGGTCATGGTGGTAGATGGTGATGGTGGTCTGTGTGGTCATGGTGGTAGTGATGGTGATGGTGGTCTGTATGGTCATGGTGGTAGATGGTGATGGTGGTCTGTGTGGTCATGGTGGTAGTGATGGTGATGGTGGTCTGTGTGGTCATGGTGGTAGATGGTGATGGTGGTCTGTATGGTCATGGTGGTAGTGATGGTGGTCTGTATGGTCATGGTGGTAGTGATGGTGATGGTGGTCTGTATGGTCATGGTGGTAGTGATGGTGATGGTGGTCTGTATGGTCATGGTGGTAGTGATGGTGATGGTGGTCTGTATGGTCATGGTGGTAGATGGTGATGGTGGTCTGTGTGGTCATGGTGGTAGTGATGGTGATGGTGGTCTGTATGGTCATGGTGGTAGTGATGGTGGTCTGTGTGGTCATGGTGGTAGTGATGGTGATGGTGGTCTGTGTGGTCATGGTGGTAGTGATGGTGATGGTGGTCTGTGTGGTCATGGTGGTAGTGATGGTGGTCTGTATGGTCATGGTGGTAGTGATGGTGATGGTGGTCTGTATGGTCATGGTAGTGATGGTGATGGTGGTCTGTGTGGCCATGGTGGTAGTGATGGTGATGGTGGTCTGTTGGTCGGTGGGTGGTGATGGTGTCTGTGGGGCCATGGCCGGCGGCGCCGCCCACTCGAGCCATGCTTTCGTGCGCTCCGCTTTGCCTTTTGACTTGGCGGGCCGAAGGGTCCCCCCGCAGGGCCCGCGCTGTGTGTTTTTGGGGGTTAGTGGTGTACTCTTTAAGTTTATTTTGTACAAAAGTTTTTTAATTTTAAATTTCTGTATGAAAAATGGGCGGAGTATTTGGAGTGGACAAAAGCTGGTTTTCATTTTTTTCTCTGTGAGTCCCAAAATTTAAGTTCGTGTTTAAAACTTTCTGAAGAACTTTGCGCCCGGCTGTGTGCGGCGCCGTGGTGGCCTGGTAAGCCGAAGAAAAGACGGGGGGGTGGAGGGCGCGCGACTATCTTGGCGGAAGTGGCCCAGCCAGGCTTTGGGGCAAAATCTTTTGTATGAAAGTTTTTTGCATTTGTAAAGGGGCCGTATTTAACCCCGTTGTATTTTACTATTTCTTCTTGTTGCTGCTTTTTTTGTACTAGGGTTGCATGTGGGAAAAATGGGCCAATTAAAGGGAAAGTAGGGGAAATATTTACTAAAAGAAAAAAATTATCTGAAAACAGTAATGGTAGTAGGCTAACAATAAAAGTAAATAATTTTTTAAAATTTTTTAATCTTCATTCCATCTTTATATTTCATCGGAAAAATTCAAATTAAAGTGTATTGTTGGAAGTCCCATTAGGGTGCTTTGTTGTGTTGTGTGTGTGTGTGTGTGTGTGTGTGGGGGTGTGTGTGTGTGGTGTGTGTGTGGCGGGTGTGTGTGCGGTGGTGTGCATGCGTGGTGGGTCGTGCGTGCGGGGTGCGTTGGTGTGTGTGTGTGTGTTGGGGAGAGAGAGAGGAGGGGGGGGGGGGGGTGGCCGAAGGTTTAGGGAAACAAACGGTCACTCTCCCTGAACATTTAAACGTTTTAAAAGGTCTTGTGTAGACTGTGGGGGGAAAAGGTCAAGGATCAAAAAAAGATAAAAACAAATCAGTAGAAACGTGTTTGAGTGTTGCTTTGAAAAAAAAGTTCTTCAATGTAAAATTTTCGGGAAGTAGGGAGGGTCTTTAAAAAATTGTTGTGGTTTTGTGCAAACACTTTGAAAATTGACAAACCGCAAACTTCAACCAGCAAGGCCGTGCTTGGCAAAATTTGAAAAAAGCCTCAAAATTTTATGGCCCCCGTTTGCCCCCAGTTTTTTGTCGTGTGTGGCTTCATCCTTTCAACAGCAGAGTAAAGGTGGGGGCCCAGAGAAAAAGATAAAGAAATCTGCCGTTCTCAAACAGTTTTCCCCAAAACCAGCAAAACGAAAGTCCCAATCAAATTTTTGATCTTGATAGTGATATTTCATTTTCTGTTCATCTGAACCCACAAAAATCGGCAAAAGCCCCTGAACTGTTTCAGTCCCTTTCCCCAGTGGAATCAATAAAGCTTTCTCCAGTCAAAAAAATTTTCCTTTTGTGTCACATCTGATGCCACACAACCCCCCCCCAAAAAATTTCAAAGGCGCATGGGGCGCCGTTCCAAGGGCATTGACGCTTTTGTCTCCTTCAGAAAAAAGAACCCTCGGCCTTTGGTCGCTGAAGCCCCAGCAAACCAGAAGAGCTTTTTTCACAAACTTGCCCGCTTAATTCCAGCCAGTGATAAAAGACTTCACAGCCAAAACTGGTGGCAGCCGTTGTGCTGAAAAAAATTAAAAAAAACCCTCGGAAAGCATCAAGTGAAGCTCAAACACCACTCAGGAAGAAGCGAGCAAAAAAAATGAAAAAAATTTGTTTGAATGTATCGGGAGACACGAAAAAGATGCGGCCAAACAGAGGGCACAAAAAATGAAGAGGCAAGCAAAGTAGCAAACGCGGGTTTTTAAATGAAGCGAAATGTGGTCAATATCTGTAATAAAAACAAGGCCCTCCCCTTGTGCGGACTTGGTAGTTTGACAAATTTACGATGCACAAAAAGTTTATGGAGGTGGGGGTCAGTTTGCAGTAAAAACAGAAAGAAAGGAAAAGAACAAGTCAAAGCACAGGTGCAGAAGTAGAAGCGATGAAAAGTGGGAGGTCTGGAATGGAGGGATGGGATTGGGGAAGGGTTTCCAACCTTCGCAGGCATTAAGGATGCCCCAGTTTGTCCCCCAACTGCCTGGAGTTATGAAAATAAAGGGCTTTTTAAAGGGGTGAGGGAGGTTTCCGAGAACGAAATTGGTAAAAGTTTGGCGGTGCCCTGGAGGCGGATCATTTTAAATTGATGTTTTCAAATGAACCGGGGAACGTAATTAAAAGCATAAACATGCTTTGAATTTGAATGTAAGGAACCCCCCTGAAAACCTAAAAAGATGTTGGCCCCTTAAAAAGAAAAAATTGAAGACCTTGAAAGCAGGGAAATGGAGAGGAAACAAACTCGCCTTTTTCTCTTTGGAGACTATGACTTTTTAACTAAAATGTAGGGACGGGTAGGTGAAGGGGACCCACCCGTGTCTGTCTGCCAAAAACGAAGACACGAGCGCTCCCCCGGAGAAAAATGAGGAAAAACTCAGAAGAGAACGGTCGTAGATCAAGGGGTATCAAAAGTAAAAGCGTGCGGGAAAAAAATGAATCAAAACCCAAAACTTTCACAATGTATCAGAAAACCAGTTTTAAATAGAACTAAAGGGTGCCCCCCCTACCTTCACTCTTGCTGGGTGTTGTCAAAAAACCACCATGCCTGTTGAAGATGAGTGCATGCTTTGGAAAAAGGTGGCAGACTTATGCTTCACTTGATGACATCACTTTGAAAATTGGGGATTTATTTCTAGACAGTTTCAGCAGAAAGTAAAGGCATGAGCATTGGAAAAGAAAAGAAACTGCTGAGAAAAATCCACCCAAGGCCCCAGAAGAAAAACTACAAAGGAAACTTAAAGGGAAAGCATAAAAAACCCGGGGAAAAGTGGGGAAAATGAAATCTACAGCCACTTCATTGCTTTCCCTTTCTGGCCAATCACGCAAATCTAGGATGTTCTGGGGAAAACAAGTTTCCCCACAGGTTTTTTTCCAGGGCCTTTTTTGGGAAACCCTTGCAAAAGTATCGAAAAAAATGGTTTTACAAAACTCGTCGAGTTTGCAAAAAAGACGGAAATTCCAAATCGTGGCCCTATAAATACATCCGAAACTTCGGACAAGTCACTGGCTAAGGCCCTCTTCTTGAGGTTCATCGGGTTTTCGCTTAAGAGCCATCTGTGATGTGAGATTGAAGTTTGAAAACACCATTTAAGCGGTACAGGGGGTTTTTACAGAGAAAAGTTTCCCAAGACGCCTCATTCCCAAAAAACATTGTTGGAACACCCTGTGCCCCTGGATCAGACACGGGGGGGAAGGAGGGCACTGCTGGGGAGCAAGGAGGCGGGGAACAGCACAATCTTTTGCACTTTGGGAAGAGTCGGGGTTTGAAAAACAAACAAAACGTTTAAAGTCCGCTCAAAAGGGGCATCTGACATGGTGGCCCCAAAGTTTCATGGATTTTTACTGCCCCGTGAGAAAAAAAACACGCACTGATTAGGGGGGAAACGTTTTGTTTTTGTCAGTTTGTACATTTTTCCCCTAAGCTCTTTATTTTTTGTCACTAAACAAATTTAAAGTATATGTTTCCGGAGACTTTTGCAGATTCCTTTCAGGCGAGGGAGACGGTATGAAATTATATACGTAAGATTTGTTAAAAAGAAAAACATAAAAGCTATCCAAATTCACAAAAAATTGTGTCATTCATCCTATAAAACTTTAGGCTTTTAAAATGTTACTTTCAAGTTGAATATGTTCCTGTTACAAGTTGAATTGTGTTTGAAATGGGTGTAATAATAGCTGAAATTTTTGCCTTTTTTTCCGTTTTGCTTTATTGTAAATATTGGTTTAAATTTTTACATAATGAGAGTAAATAATGAACTCAAAATTTGTTTTGTTTTAGATTTTTTTTTCAAAAGGGCAAAGTGTACTTCTGTTAAAGTGTGGGGGGGGGGGGATGGGGGGGGGGGTGGGGGCGGTTTTTAGAGAGGAGAGGGGCAACAGCAAAAGCCTGTCGTGTCACATATTTTGTAACACAAGCGTGATTGAGAGTGTAGGAACACCCCAAAACATGTGCCCAAAAAGACGTTGGGGTTGTGTTAAAGGATAGTGAAATTAGTGTGAGAAGTGGATATTGACACACAAACCCCGCTTTACCTTCAAGGGTGGAGTTAAAAAGTGTGTGGGGGCGTGCGTTTCGGGTGCGTGCGTGCGTGGTGCGTGCGGGTGTGGGGTGGCGTTTGGTGGTGGGGGGGTGTGTGGTGGGTGTGTGGTGGTGGGGGTGTTGTGTGTGGTGGTGTGGAGCAGGGGTTTGGGTGTGGGGTGGGGGGGGGTGGTGGGGGGGGGTTGTTGCTGGGGTGCAGGTTTCTCCCGTTCTTTCTCCCCCCTCCCCCCTCCTCTTTTCCCCTTCTCCCCCCTCCCCCCCCCCCCCCTCTCTGTCCTCTCCTCTCCCCCCCCCCTTCCCCCCCCCCCAGCTGATGCCGGTGCCGTGTATTGGGTTTTGGGGGGGGTGGGGGGGGGGGGTGGGGGGGGGGGGGGGTGTGGGGGGATATCGTTTTGCTGGAGCAGCTGCCTAGTTTTGCGCTCCCCCCCCCTCCCCCCCCTCCCCCCCCCTCCCCCCCCCCCCCCCCTCCCCCCCCTTTCCCCCCCCCTCTTCCTCGCTTTTCTCCCCCCCCCCGCCCCCCCCAGCTCGGGGCGTGGCCGTGTATAGGGTTTTGTGGTGTGTGTGTGTGTGTGTGTTGGTTGTGTGTGGTGTGTGGGTGTGGTGTTATTCGTTTTGTTCTGTGAAGTCAGCGACGTCAGTTTCAGTTCAGTTTCTCTCCTCCTTTTCTCTCTCTCTCCCTCTCTCCTCCTCTCTCTCTCTCCTCTCCCCTCCTCTCTCTCTCTCTTCTTCTCTCTCTCTCCTCTTTCCAGAGTATGCCCTGTGCGTGTATATGTAATTTTTAGTGTTGGGTGTGTTGTGTGTGTGTTGTGTGTGTGTGTGTGTTGGGTTTTTGAGAGAGAGAGAGAGAGAGAGTGTGTGTGGGTGTGTGTGAGGGAGGAGAGAGGGAGAGAGAGGGGGGTGTGTGTGTGTGTGTGTGTGAGAGAGAGAGAGGGGAGAGTGAGAGAGAAAAGAGAGAGGAGAGAGAGAGAGAGGGGAGGAGAGAGGAGAGGAGGGTTGTTCAGTTATGGTGAAGCCTTGCATGTGAAACATTTTTCTCGATCTGCTTTTTTTGTTTTGGGGTTTGTTCAAACTTGGGCAGCAAGTTCTTCAAATTTTTTTATTTATCTCCCCCCCACTACCTCCTCCCCTCCCCCCCCCCTGCTGTTTTATTTTTTTGGGTAAAAAGGTACCGGGGTTTGTTTCTTTTGTTATGTTTTCCAAACAGTTATCCCCCACCCCAATTTCCCCCCCCCTTCTCAGTCGTCTCCTTTTCTCCCCCCCTCCTCCCCCTCCCTCCCTCTTCTCCCCTCTGTTTTTGCTGCGCGCGGTGTACCTGGAGGGTTTTTTTTTTCCCTATTTTTTTAGGTGGTAAAATTTCGTGCGTGTTTTTTGAGTCGTTACTCAACCATTCTCTCTCACTCTCTTTCCGTTCCTCTCTTTCTCTCTCTCTCTCTCTTCTTCCTTTTTTTCCAGACCAACGCACACACACCACCCACCACACACCCAACCACCACCACACAACAAACCACATACACCACACACACCACCCAACACAACACACAACTCGAATTTGGGTGCGCGTTTTTTTGTCAAGGCTGGGCTTGTTTTTGTTTTGTTTTTTTCCATTGTCAGGTGTTTAAAAAATTCTACCAACCCCCATCTGTAAAGTTAAAAATCTAAAGGGGTTATTCGGTGTTTTGCTTTTATGTAATATTTTGAGTGCGCGGCATGTGTGCTGCGTTGCGCATGTTGTGTGGTTGTGTGTGTGTGTGTGTGTGCCTTGTGCGCGCCGCCCCTGCGCCCGGTAGTGGTTTCGTTGTGTTTTGTAAGAATCGGTAGTGTAAGAATAAACCCTTTGCGAAAAACGCTCCCGTGGTTGTCAAAGACAAACCCGGTTCTCGGTGTACACTCGCCTCCCTGTGGCAGGTTGTGTAAACTTGGTCGTTTTGGGGCGATACAGACACCAAAAAGGGGGGTGTGCTTTTTCCCGTTTCGTCAAGGCCTTGGGGCCCCTTTTTCCAGACACTCTGGGTTTCAGTTCCGACCCCTAGGCTAACATTAACGACCCCGGTTGTTGGTGGCTGCGAACTTTGTTCTTCGTTTTCCGTCCCCCATTTTTAAGAATTTTACTCAAGCGATTTAAAGCAGCGTCAGCTGCCGGATGGTGGTGTGATGGTGATGGGGGTTGTAGGTCAGGGGTAGTGTGGTGGTTGTGTGGTCATGGGGTAGTGATGGTGATGGTGGTTTTGTTGGTCATGGTGGTAGATTTTGAGGTGGTCGGGGTGGTCTGGGTAGTGATGGTGATGGTGGTCTGTGGGCATGGGGTTTGATGATGTGGGGGGTTTTTTCCCCGTGCACAAGTTTACAACTGACGTTGGTGACGCTGTGGTGTACGTGGGGGTGACCCTTTGCTCGTTGGGCCCCACTCCCGGGGGGTGGAAAGCGAAGAGGTTTCCCCGTGGGGGTGGTCAAAACTGTGTTTTGGGGTTTGGGTTTTTGTTGTTGGGGTGGGGTGTGTTGTGTGTGTGGGTGTGGTGTGTGTGGGTGTTTGTGTGTGTACGCGTGGGGCAGCGTGTGGTGCTGCGTGCGCGCACGGTCGGGTGGTATGCGTGTTGTTTTTGTATTTAAGACATGAGCCCATTGACGATCATTTGTTCCGAGTGTGTTTCAATAGAGTAGCTTCACCCAGTCCCTGAAGGACAAAGAAATTTGCTGGGGGGAAAAAAATTATAACCTTGTGTTTTTATGTCTTTGGGTTATTTTGCAGGGGTGAGTTGTTTTATCCTTTTTTTTTGTTTGTTTGTTTGTTTTTTTTCCTTTTTTTTTCTTAGTGAGTTAACTCACAAAGTGAAGAGATTTTTTACGGAATTTCGAAAGGGAAATTTTTTTTTTTACCTATTCTAGACCCGATTAAATGAGCGTCATGAGACTTCCCGACAAATACTTATGGCTAAAAAAGAGGGAATTTTGTTATCTACCCATTTCTGGCCGATTAGGGGTGCGCCAGTGAAGACTGCCGACAAGTTCTTTTCCCTCTGTTGCGGTTCTCTGTGGCTCTTTGACAAATTGAAAAAATAGGCTGTTATTTCCGTGGGGGTTGCCCCCCCCCCTTTCCTGCCTTTCCTTGTCCGGGGCATTGAGTTTACAGAAGTTTTTTTTTTTCGGCGTGCTTTAGACCTGTGGTTTCAATTTAGAAAAAATGGTTTTGACAATTATGAATGTTTTAAAAAAAATTCAATAATTTTGCGAGTCTGCCCAAAAAAAGGGAACAAGTTACAAGACAAACCAGACACATTTTGTCCCCCTTGGGGGCCCCTTCAGGCAAGAAAACAAAATTCAGGATGACCTTTTATCCGAAAGTTGGTGATGGTTTTTTGTGTGTGCAGATGTGCGGTGTGTTTACAAATGGGACCTCAGTTTATGTCTCATTCAAAGGACTGTTTGGGAAATGGAGTCAGAAACAATGTTCCTTGAGGGAAAAGGTCCCCGTACCGAAAAGTCTGCAGGATTCGAACTGCTACCCCCTTTCCAAGATTTGAGTCTGAGCTCTACCAAAGAGTGTTTGGGGCCTGACAGTTAGAATGTTTCAGATGGGTTTGGGGTTCGGAGGGAGTCACAGGGGTCATTGCACCGGGGTGACAGTGCTGTGGGTTGGGGCTGATCTGGCCCCGGCGTATGGTGGTACTCGACGTTGTCTGCTTCGGGGAGATGCAAAATCTGGCATTGGTGGTCGCACTGTCTGTGTGACCTCGCACCCCCGGTCGGGGCATTTATCGGGGGGGGAATTTGGGGAAAAGGGTTGGGCAGCCCAAATGAGGTTTTTTTTTGTGTTAGAATGTTTGAAAGAAAGTCGTGTTAGAATGTTTGAATGAAAAAGTGTTAGAAAGTTTTATGAAATCGTTTTTGAATGTTTGAATGAAAAACGGTTTGAAATTTGAATGAAATCGTGTTAGAATTTTTAATGAAAATGTGTTAGAATGTTTTTAATGAAAATCGTGTTAGAATGTTTGAAGAAAATCATGTTAGAATGAAAAAAGTGTTAGAATGTTTGATGAAATCGTGTTGAATGTTTGAAGAAAATGTGTTAGAATGTTTTAATGAAATCTGTTAGAATGAAAATCGTGTTTGAAAATTTGAAAGAAAAAAATGTTAGAAGGGGAAACGTGTTAGAGTTTGAAAGAAAAAAAGTGTTGAAGTTTAATGAAAATTTTGGGTTTGAATGTTTGAATGAAAATGTGTTAGAAAGTTTGAAAAGAAAAATCATGTTAGTGTTTTTTGAAAATGTGTTAGGTTTTAATGAAAAACGTGCTGAATGTTTGAATAAATCGTTGAATGTTTTAATGAAAAGTCGTGTTGAAAAGTTTGATGAAAGTCCGTTGGAATGTTTGAATAAAAAACGTGTTGAATGTTTGTGAAAATCCCGTTAGAAGTTTGGAATGAAAATCGTGTTAGAAGTTTTAATGAAAATGTGTTGTTTTGGAAAGAAAATGTTTTTTAGAAGGGTTTAAAGAAAAACCCGTTAGAGGTTTTAAGAAAAAAGGCTGAAGTTTTAAAGAAAAAAAATGTTGATGTTTGAATGAAAGCGGTTAGAATGTTTTTAAGAAAATTTTTTTAGATGTTTGAAGAATTTGTTGAATGTTTGAAGAAAATCGTTTTTTGAATGTTGAAGAAAAATCGTGTTAGAAAAAAAACGTGTTAATTTTGTGAGGGGATTGGTAAGCCATCCCCTTTTAAATTCCCCTCATTTTTGGCCCCTTGTTTTAAGAATTTTCTGTAGTGGTTTTTTTGTAGTGTTGCAGTAGTTAAATGTAGTGAGTATTTTCGCTGTCACGGGTTAGGACCCAAATGTAAGCGTTTACAATTTTGCTTTTTTTTACAAAAGGGAGCCCACTGGGTAGAGCCTACTGAGAGTTGTCGCGGGTTGCGTCATTTCCCCCTTTCACTCAGGCTGAAATCAGTCATTCAGTCACTTTTTCATTTTACATCCATGGAGGGGGCATGCTTGTCTGAAATCAGTCATTCAGTCACTTTTTCATTTTACATCCATGGAGGGGGCATGCTATGTCTACATGGGACCTCTGTACCAATGACCAATTTGGTGTTCTCTGAAGAAGGTTGGTTATCAAAATGTCATGCGTCTGAATGATTTTCTGTGTGCCTTCAAACTTCTCAATGTACAGTCTCACTTGAAGGCATGTCAGTCCCCAGGCCGTCGGTGCACTGGGTTTGTGGAATGAATGTCTCCATGCTTCCCTCCATTTTTTTTGTTTTCCATGGTGGAATTCTTCTGTGGAGCGATTGCCACACACTAAGGAGGGTCTGTTGACGACCACACTAAGGAGGGTCTGTTGACGACGTGTTGTCTGTCTGCGGTTTGTCCATCAGCAAAATGGTGTAATGTGGTACTTAGCTGTAGTGTAATGTCTACGTAGCTATAGTGTAATAGCTACTTAGCTGTAGTGTATATCTACTTAGCTATAGTGTAATATCTACTTAGCTATAGGTAATAGTACTTAGCTGCAGTGTAATAGCTACTTAGCTATAGTGTAATATCTACTTACTGCAGTGTAATATCTACTTAGCTATAGTGTAATATCTACTTAGCTATGTGTAATTATCTACTTAGCTGTTGTGTAATATCTACTTAGCTATAGTGTAATATCTACTTAGCTGCAGTGTAATATCTACTTAGTGTAATATCTACTTAGCTGTAGTGTAATATCTACTTAGCTGCAGTGTAATATCTACTTAGCTACAGTGTAATGTCTACTTAGCTATAGTGTAATATCTACTTAGCTGTCGTGTAATATCTACTTAGCTGTAGTGTAATATCTACTTAGCTATAGTGTAATATCTACTTAGCTATAATGTAATGTCTACTTAGCTATAGTGTAATAGCTACTTAGCTGCAGTGTAATAGCTACTTAGCTATAGTGTAATGTCTACTTAGCTATAGTGTAATAGCTACTTAGCTGTAGTGTAATAACTACTTAGCTATAGTGTAATGTCTACTTAGCTATAGTGTAATATCTACTTAGCTGATTTATTATCCAACCTTGGTGGAAAGATGGAACATGGACCAATTATCGAATTGTGTGATGATGATTATTATTATGAGTACGACAGAGCACTGTCCTCAGTTAGCAGCAAATTCTAGAGCTTTACAGTCCACACCATGATTTACATAACGAGCTGTCTACCTGGGTAGAGAGCCATACTGAGGAGCTGCCTGTTGGTGTTACACTCAGTCGTTTCCCATTTGATCCAGTCAGTATCAGTCATTGGACATTTTTCCTCCCTTCGTCTTTCAATTTTCCACACAAGACGCATGCTGTGTGAAGGTGTCATCCAGACCAAGGGCCGGATTGGCCTTCTCTTCGGACAGTTGGTGATGGGGAATTTTTTACATGTGCGCAAGATGTTACGCTGTGTTTCACGCATGGAACCTCAGTTTATGATTTTTATTGGAAGGAGGGTATGAATTGTATGTGAATTAAGATCAGAGGATGGCTCCATGATTCGTTTGACCATGACGGAGGTCCATGCCTTCCTAGTGTTCTGATGGGGTTACCATGACATGTTGTCAAGGGTTGTGAGAAATGGACTGGCACCAGTCCATGTGTGTGTAGTGAGAGAGAGAGAGAGAGAGGAGAGAGTAGAGAGAGAGATTGTGTGTGTTTGTGCTTGTGTTGTTGGTCTGTTTAACGTCTGTCACTAAAAGTGATATTAGAAGGTGGGAAAGGATGAGGAGAGAAGGGACAGGATAGGGAGAGTTGTGGGGAAGGAGATGACTGCATGTAAAAGTTTGATATGAACGCACGTGTGTTTGTCCGTACTTGCGTGAGTGTATGCACGGGTTTGAAATATAGCTACTGCATAGGGAAAATGGATAAAAATGATGGATAGTTATCAAACAATGAGTGTCAAAGCTATGAAGTATTATGGAAATCGATGAGAATCTACCAAATATGAAACGACAATAACGATTAATCCTTTAACATCGAATTAACAAGATATAACACTAAGAAAGCAACAGCCAACACTTGCATTTGCATGTCTTATGCTTGTGCGTGTGTGTGTTTATTCACGTCTTTTTGTGTATATGTGTGTGTGTGCACATGTATGTATGCATGTGTGTTTGTGGTTACATTTTTATCTTGGTCAGACTTCTTTCAGTGGTCATGATTAGATGTAGGTCCTGTGAGGGTTGGCTGTCCAGGCTGTGCCCATTGGAAATCCAGGAGATGGCACCTTGAAAACATGGGATTATTAGACAGTGTAAAGGGTGGTGCTGGATAGCTCCAGATGGTTTGTTGGGCTTAGTTGAAGCAGTTTTCATGGAATCGCCGTGCACCTTGGGTGGATTCTTTTTCTTCTGTAGGGACTTTGACATTTTTCTCCTGCCAAAGTGAAGGAAACAGATCAGTTGGATAAAATTTTGCTCTTCATACGGTTTTAGTCTTCACAATGTGAAATGCAAGACTGTGGCATATACTATTTGTGTGTGTGTGTGTATCATAGCGCGTTGCGTGCGTGTGTACATGGTGTGCGTTTACACAGGGGTCATGTTCCTTACTGCAATAAGTTTGTTTGATTAGACTTCCATTTTTGCTGTGGCAGACTTTCTAACTGAAGTTTTCTACAGTATTTGTTTTGTTTTGTTATGGTATCAGTCACAGACCCATGAACCTCTCTGTAGTATTTCTTTTGTTTTGTGTTATCAGTCACAGACCCATGAACCTCTCTACAGTATTTGTTTTGTTTTGTGTTATCAGTCACAGACCCATGAACCTCTCTGTAGTATTTGTTTTGTTTTGTTTTGTGTTATCAGTCACAGACCCATGAACCTCTATAGTATTTGTTTTATTTTGTGTTATCAGTCACAGACCCGTGAACCTCTCTACAGTATTTGTTTTTTGTCATCAGTCACAGGTCAGTGAACTTCTCTATAGTATTTCTTTTGTTTTGTGTTATCAGTCACAGACCCATGAACCTCTCTATAGTATTTGTTTTGTTTTATCGTCAGTCACAGACCCATGAACCTCTCTGTAGTATTTGTTTTGTTTTGTTTTGTGTTATCAGTCACAGACCCATGAACCTCTCTATAGTATTTGTTTTGCTTTGTTCTGTTATCAGTCACAGACCCATGAACCTCTCTACAGTATTTGTTTTGTTTTGTGTTATCAGTCACAGACCCATGAACCTCTCTATAGTATTTGTTCTGTTTTGTTTTGTGTTATCAGTCACAGACCCATGAACCTCTCTACAGTATTTGTTTTGTTTTGTGTTATCAGTCACAGACCCATGAACCTGATCCGGGTGTGCGGTCAGCGCCAGTGGCCATGCTGATTTAGTGGCCAGGCTGTTGGAGGGTCTCCTGCAGTGAGGGACCTGGAGATGGACAGGAAAGAGTCACCTCAGGCCTTCAAGTGGATGCCACCAGGTGCCTGCTTTGCTGCAATGTAGTTCGCTTCTTTTTTTTTGCTTTTTTTTTCCAGGGAAGAAAGTGTGATATTTCAAATTGGGTGTTTTTTCTTTTCTTTTTTCTTTGAGCAAGTGAAACACAAAAATATATATGTCAAAGAAAAACTGGTCTTTATTGAAGTCATTATTGTCTCAAGATTTTCATTTTTATAATAGAACTTACATTTGTTTCCTCATTTACTGGCTTTTACCAGTAATGTGCAATACTTGTATGGTTTTATTGGTACCATTGTGATGTTTCTGGGTTGTTGTTTTTTTTTAACAGCATGTTCATTGACCAAAGCCTTAAACCCATCACATGTTAACAGCATTATCATCATTGAAAGTCATGTACTGTTCAGATTCCAGATGCCTCGCACGCTGCTGTACTGTGTGTAGACTAGTGATCTATCAAAAGCTTGCAGCCCGGCTGCAGAGTCGTCATACTGCTCAAAACACTGCGTAATAGATTAACTGAGCAAAGATGAAGTTCAAGCGACCTTACCCCCGACTCCTTTTCTTTTTATCTAAAAGCCACTTCCACATCATTGATCTCGTTACCGAAAACGAAGTAGATCTTAACCAGAAAGATGAATAATCTGAGGTTGGCTTGCTAAAACTTGCTCTTTCTCAAGTTCACGTCTCAAGCAGAGATTTGTGCAGTGTGTGAAATGTGCTGGAATATGGACTGTGTTTAACACAAAGATGTCGAGTTGTACTTTACTTCTGATGATGATGATGCTGTGAACATGTGATGTGTCTTGGTTGTGCAAGCACAATATTGCGTGAGAATTTAACATTTGATGTGACCGTGTAATGTAGACAGGAGTGTGCAATATAGATGTGAAGATGTTTGCCTGTGAATGTTTACCATTTTTGCTTTTGCATACTTGTCTGTTTTTTTAGTTTTGTATAGCCAGTAATGATTTACTAGTTTAGTAACTATGCTTTGAGGGAGTGGATTTGCGCAAAATGTAATAATACAGAGATAATGACAAATTTGAATATGTTTGAGTGTTCATATTTTGTTGGAACTAAGAAAAAAAAACAATTAAACTTTTGGTGTTAAACTTTTGGTGATGTTCTACAAGATATGTATTCAGCAAATGAGCCGTTATTCTCATCCACTTAACCAGGAGATTCTGTGTAATGTAGTTCAGTTTATTACTGTGAATGTGAACATCCACGATACTGGGTAATGTAATTCAGTTTGTTACTGTGAATGTGAACATCCACGATACTGGGTAATGTAATTCAGTTTGTTACTGTGAATGTGAACATCCACGATACTGGGTAATGTAATTCAGTTTGTTACTGTGAATGTGAACATCCATGATACTGGATAATGTAATTCAGTTTGTTACTGTGAATGTGAACATCCATGATACTGGGTAATGTAATTCAGTTTGTTACTGTGAATGTGAACATCCACCACTGGGTAGTGGGAGGAATGTTTACTGGTCCGTCAGCTTACACAAAACTCTGTGTTCTCTTGATGTGATACATGATGAAATTATTTTGTAAAATGAATTATACATCATAGTGTGTTGTGTTTATTCTTCATGGAAATGTGTACTCAAAATGGCACCGTAGAATAGTTGCGCAATTTCTTGTGCAGGTCTGCAATGTTTAACGTTCATGGGATATGAATTTTGCACATAATGTAAGTTAAGAGAATAGATTTTCTGTGAATATTCAGGAAACGGGAGGGGTGGGGGGTGGGTGGGGGGGGGGGGTGGGGGTGGGGGTGTGGGGGTGGGGGTGGGGTGGGGGGGGGGGGGTTACCAGATTCCTTTAGGTTTTTGCAGTGCTAGTTATTTTTGTTTCCCTTTCCAACTTCTTGAAAATAATCACCTAAAATCCACACGAGCTTTTGGCAAAAGCAAAGTTCGTGTTTTTCAAACAAGTACGCATTGTTTGTTGAAATGAGTTATAAGTGTCGGTGGTGTTGCTCCGTCAGTCAGAGGTGTTCCCTACTCTCGGTGTTCTGTGTCGGCGTGATGTAGGCAGTGCAGGCCAACTGATAGTACGCAGCACTTGAAATCACATAGTTGTGACAGAGCACAGACTGGAGAAATCTGTTCACACAACCTTCGACCCCTGTCATGCAAATCCAAGCTCGAAATGAGACGACGCCTATGGATCGTTTCTCCGATTGTGTTGTTGTAATTTACTGACATCACTGCACAGGTGTTTAGTGTCCAGCCCAGCGTGAGGTTCACCGAGGCTCACTTGCCTTTGATATGGGAGGGTCACTATTCTGTAATTACTGTCTCAAATAATTCATGCATCTTCTAGGGATTCACGGTGGGCTCATTTGCCTTTGATATGGGAAGGTCACTATTCTGTAATTACTGTCTCAAATAATTCATGTATCTTCTTAAGAGTGTGTAAGAGATTGACCAGATCTCAAGGGCAGATTGAAAACAAGCAGGTTGTCTTTTCAGCGGAACAGTTGTGTTCATTGACAGTGTATAACTAAGTCACATTTGATGATCAATACTTTTATTGGATATTGACTGCATTTTCATATTTCTCTGGTGACAAGTACATGTTTGTTAACAATGTTGCATACATGGTGCTTATGTTTTGAATCAACAAAACAAATGTTTATGCTTAGGGTTACTTCTACAAAGAACAAGACTTCGCCAGTTGTTCCTTCAATCCCAGTTTCATGGGTATGCGCCGTTAAATTTTTTTTTTAATGAAAGCTAGAGTCAGAATGTGGATGAGATGTTTTTGAGTTAACCCTGCATGTTCTTGGTAGGATCAAAGCAGTTAGGGAAATGGAATGAAGTGGACACAGACATTTGATCAGGGCCTGACGGGGTCATTTTAAGGGTAGGGGGTAGAATTCAGTGCAGGGCCTGACGGGGTCATTTTAAGGGTAGGGGGTAGAATTCAGTGCAGGGCCTGACGGGGTCATTTGAAGGGTAGGGGGTAGAATTCAGTGCAGGGCCTGACGGGGTCATTTTAAGGGTAGGGGTAGAATTCAGTGCAGGGCCTGACAGGGTCATTTGAAGGGTAGGGGGTAGAATTCAGTGCAGGGCCTGACAGGGTCATTTGAAGGGTAGGGGGTAGAATTCAGTGCAGGGCCTGACAGGGTCGTTTTAAGGGTAGGGGGTAGAATTCAGTGCAGGACATGATGGGGTCATTTTAAGGGTAGGGGGTAGAATTCAGTGCAGGGCCTGACAGGGTCATTTTAAGGTAGGGGGTAGAATTCAGTGCAGGGCCTGACAGGGTCATTTGAAGGGTAGGGGGTAGAATTCAGTGCAGGGTCGTTTTAAGGGTAGGGGTTAGAATTCAGTGCAGGGCCTGACAGGGTCGTTTTAAGGGTAGGGGTTAGAATTCAGTGCAGGACCTGACAGGGTCGTTTTAAGGGTAGGGGGTGGAATTCAGTGCAGGGTCGTTTTAAGGGTAGGGGTTAGAATTCAGTGCAGGGCCTTACAGGGTCGTTTTAAGGGTAGGGGTTAGAATTCAGTGCAGGGCCTGACAGGGTCATTTGAAGGGTAGGGGGTAGAATTCAGTGCAGGGCCTGACAGGGTCGTTTTAAGGGTAGGGGGTAGAATTTAGTGCAGGGCCTGACAGGGTCGTTTTAAGGGTAGGGGGTAGAATTCAGTGCAGGGCCTGACAGGGTCGTTTTAAGGGTAGGGGTTAGAATTCAGTGCAGGACATGACAGGGTCGTTTTAAGGGTAGGGGGTAGAATTCAGTGCAGGCCTCAGGGTCGTTTTAAGGGTAGGGGGTAGAATTCAGTGCAGGGCCTCAGGGTCATTTTAAGGGTAGGGAGTAGAATTCAGTGCAGGACCTGAAAGGGTCGTTTTAAGGGTAGGGGGCAGAAGTCAGTGCTTAAAGCAGGTCGTCTTGTGTTTGGTGGCATCCACTGTGCATGTGTGCAGTTTCCATACGTCGATCCCGTTTTCTGAGTCGGCATTAGGTGGGTCATAGACATGTGAGCAGTTTCCATACGTCATCCCATTTTCTGAGTCAGTATTAGGTGCACCTAAAACACCCTCATCAAGCTGCTGAAGACATGGAGAGAAAATGGTTGTCAACCCATTACAAAATATGCCAGCGACACATGCGTTTTGCTCACATTACCTCCACTACAGAGTACAGCAAATGGAGCTTGTCTCCCTTGCAAGCTGTGGTAAAGACATTGTGCTCAATATATTGCCTCGTTAAAGAACATGTACACTTAGCTCACTTCCTTTTTGTTACAGAGTACCTTAATTAAGCATTTTGCTGGCATGTGCCTTGTTACTCGAGCACAGTGTTGATGTTCATTTTGGTCACATTGCCATTTGATCTCAAGAATCAATGGCTCAGTCTTGCAGACTTTTGCTGCAGTCCTGATAACTTTGCGTGTTGGGTGAAAATATTTTAACATTCCAAGAACATGGGAACATTTTGTCCCGCTATTGCATCTAAAATATGTCTTTCTTTTATAGGAACTCTTTTTGGTGCACAGCTAAAAAAAAAAAAAATCCACTTTTTGCTGTCCGTCATGCGTGTGTTGAGTTGATCAGCATCATCCAACATGGGCACTGCATGATGTTTTGTGTGTGTTGCTCTGTCAGTCAGCGTGGTCATAGTTCTGTTGATCAGCACTGTCTTGTCTACTGGCTGGGCTCACTCCTGGTCCTGTGTTGGCGTTGCAGTATGATGTAGCACTGGTTTCATGATGTGTGCATTGTTTTGTTGGTTTATGTTAACAGGCTTTAGACATTTCTGGTTCTATGATGGGATATGTATGTTATTTTGATGAACAACATTTTGCGTTGTTGTCATGGCTGTGATCTTCTCTGGTTTTTATTCCCGACGATACTGATCTCCCCTTCCAAGCAGAAGCACTGCAGGAGTCGGCGAAACAGAATCCTACAGTTGTGGTGTACTGTTTACCTTAAAAGCAATCTTTTATCGTTTAGAAACATTTCATGTTGTCTTGCATTAGTTTGCATTATTGTACATGTTCTCATGTGGCTCTTTCTTCAACATGATTTGCATGTCTCTCCTTTGATTGCCTTATCCTTGTCTGAGCTGAATCAGGTACCCATTTACTGCTGGTGGACAGAGAAGATTTCCAAACTGTAAAAATCTGATTTTACTGGTTCAAATTCATAACTGTCAGCCCCACAACCGAACGCTGTAACTGTTCATCTATAGACTCCTCCTAATTAAACTTAACATAGATAACAAACAGGTAAGGTCACTCTCATTACCATGACAAGATAATTACCCACCCATAACTCTAAATGAATGTTGTTTATGACACCAAATTGCCCAACAGAAATGTCAACACAGAGCACACATTAACAACAGCATTTCTGTGTGCTGTGTGTCGCCATTTCTGCTAGTCGATTAGGTGTTGTAAGCAGCATTGTCTGAGTAATGGCAAGCAAGTATCTCATTATGGACAAAGATTAGTCACTTGTTTTTTATTTACTGTTTACTATTCCCAGCTTCATTTAGGATTCCTTTTCACATAGATAATGAAAGAAGACATCTTTGGTAAAGCACAGAGACCCGATTTGTAAATAAAGTAATCATTCAGTTATGGCCCATCCTAATTTAACTTCATACTGATAATAAAAGTAAAGCAGCGAGACCTGATTGTAGATAAAGCTAATCATTCAGTTATGGGCCCATCTTAATTTGACTTTGTGTTGATACTAAAAGTAAAGCAGCAGACCATTGTAGATAAAGCTAATCATTCAGTTTGGCCCATTTAATTTGACTGTGTTGATACTAAAAGTAAAGCAGCAAGACCGATTGTAGATAAAGCTAATCATTCAGTTTTGGGCCCATCTTAATTTGACTTTGTATTGATAATAAAAGTGAGGCAGTGATACCCAATAGCAAACTTTTGCCCTAATTATGAGTACCCATTCACTTAGGTCACATGCACGTAAGGTAGATGTAGAACAAGCTTGCCCTTAAACCCAAACAAGCAGCAACAGCAGAAGAGATATACAACTGCTGTTGTTTTTGTGTGCAAACATTTGTGACCTTCCACCACAAAACCAATCTTAACTCGATTTTTGAAAGTCCTGAGATATACATATATTAAAATTTACAGATTTTTCCGATTAGTTTGATATAAAAATGAACGCTATAGGGCAAAAATAAGAAAGTTATGGTCATTTGAAGTGGGTTACTGTGCCGACAGCCATTTTGAAAAAACGGCTTCTAAAGTTTTTGCTGTCATCTCCAGCATATTTTCCTTAGCAAAGGGCATCTTACTTTTTACCATACTTACTTTTAGATGACACACAGAGAAACTGGGAGAGCGTTAACACACGATGGGGTTCTGCAAGGGTTGTGTTAAGTTTTAGACGAGTGAAAATGGGTCATTTTGCGTTAAAAGTAGTTCATTTTGATTCGAGATTAGGCTTTTAAATCTCAAATCTTAACTAATGTATTGGTTGTTTTGGAGCAAATGGGTAGTGCCACGTGAAAGTTTAGGGTGTAAGGAACACATTTCTGCAAAAAAAGTCAAAATGCCCCAGGTAGACCCTCACCAGCTATTTTCAGCTGTAGCCGTGAAGTAGGCCGCGCGAGTTAAGACTGGTTTCGTGGTGGCGGGTCACATTTGTTTCTGTTGTTATTGCGTGTGTATATGCACAGAGAGGAGAAGGGAGCTTTGCCATCTTTCAGGTGGTGGCTGTGGAGAATGAAATGTCTTCACTTCGGATGTGTTTTGCTACATATCAATACTTACACTATCAATGCTGTTTTCAAATTAATTTGTTCATATATTTTCTGTTTTTAATTAGTTTGTTCATACATTTTCTTCCCAATATTTTGCAGGGTTCTTTCCCCACTTTGAAGAAACTATGTCCCTTCTGTTTGTTGTTGTAATGCAGTTTTGTTTGATCTGTCCAGTAATATTTATTGTTGCGGTACGAATTACATGGTTATACTCGGACTATTGTTTCTATTTACCTTTTCTTTCTTCCCAAAAAAAAAAAAAGACAAATAGCTCGCTTTCTTATTTTTTAATAAAAAAATTTGATTGTCATCATGGTGATTTTTGCTAACCTATGTGCGCGCCCTGATGTTCAGCAAGACTGTTAATTAAGCTCATTTATCCACTTTAACTGGGTCCATGCAAGTGCTGCCTGTTGTGGACATGTCTGTGCCCAAGACGGAATCAGTGGTTCAAAACCCAGCTCACATCAGAGGTCACTTCAGAGGTCATTCCAGGGCTGAGAAGACTGAGCAAGTTGAGTGCTCAATAGAAGACTGAACAAGCTGAGTGCTCAGTAGAAGACTGAGCAAGCTGAGTGCTCAGTAAAAGACTGAGCAAGCTGAGTGCTCAATAAAAGACTGAGTAAGCCGAGTGCTCAATAGAAGACTGAACAAGCTGAGTGCTCAGTAGAAGACTGAGCAAGCCGAGTGCTCAATAAAAGACTGAGTAAGCTGAGTGCTCTATAAAAGACTGAGCAAGCTGAGTGCTCAATAAAAGACTGAACAAGCTGAGTGCTCAATAGAAAACTGAGCAAGCCGAGTGCTCGATAGAAAACTGAGCAAGCTGAGTGCTCAATAGAAAACTGAGCAAGCTGAGTGCTCAATAAAAGACTGAGTAAGCTGAGTGCTCAATAAAAGACTGAGCAAGCTGAGTGCTCAATAAAAGACTGAACAAGCTGAGTGCTCAATAGAAAACTGAGCAAGCTGAGTGCTCAATAGAAAACTGAGCAAGCTGAGTGCTCAATAGAAAACTGAGCAAGCTGAGTGCTCAATAGAAAACTGAGCAAGCTGAGTGCTCAATAAAAGACTGAGTAAGCTGAGTGCTCAATAGAAGACTTGAGTGCTCAGTAGAAGACTGAGCAAGTTGACTGCTCAATAGAAGACAGAGCAAGTTGAATGCTCAGTATCGGCCGTTTCTGTGTTCATCAGGGAAGGAAAGATGAAACAAACGTTTAACAGGCATTCATTCACTGAAAATGCAGAGAGAGTACAGGTTGCACTCAAGTACTCAGCAGAGGAGATTGTTTATAATGTGTGTGGGGGAAAAACTATGGTAATTCATAGTAATTTCTTCTTAATCTCTTACCCTGAGGGACCACATGCCGTGTGGTGGATTTTACACTGAAAAAAGTTCAGAGACTTGAGTGGTTAGAACACTGTTTTTTCTTCGTCAGTTCATTTTGATGACACAAGACTCGTTTGCCTGCACTTGTTTTCTCCCCTATCAAATGGAGGTGTACCACCCTTAATTTTGCGTGCGGCTTGTGTGTGTGTGTGTGCATTGGGCTATAAGATATGCCAAATTCTGCAGACTTCCTTGTGATAGAGCCAGTTGTCAACAGCTCAATCAATGTGTAAAATTAATTTTGCGGTATTCCTAACACACGCACATACACTTGCTTGTGTGTGTCGGGCTATGAGATTTGATAAATTCTGTAAACTTCCTTGTGATAAAGCCAGTCATCAAAAGCTCAGTCAATCTGCAAAATTAATTCTGCAGTATTCCTAACACACGCTCACTCATGGCCTACACACACACTTGCTTGTGTGTGTGCATGTGTCGGCTGTGAGATTTGCCAAATTCTGTAAACTTCTGTGTGATAGAGCCAGTTATCAACAGCTCAATCAGTCTGCAGAATTAAGTCGTGTCCATAAAAGCCATTCTCGGAAACGGTGCGGAGCTAGGGGTGCAGTCCATGAACAGAAGATTCGACAAAAATGCAGAACCACACAGTGAATCAAGTGACCAACGCTTGAATAAAAGGACAGATGAATGATGCAGATATGGGGTAATATTCACTCTGGTTTTTTTTTTTTTTTGTTGTGTGGTGTGGTTTGTTGTTTTTTTTTTTGGGGGGGGGGGGGGGGTAGGGAGAGTGTGTTTTTTCTCATATCTTCCAATTGCCAGGATTTCTCAGATTTCTGGCAAGGAAATAAAAGGGTTGAAGCTGAGCAGAAAAAATAATTCGGGTATTGTTTCATATGCACCTGTGCTAATGAAATTAGTGGTACAGAAGTCAGTTGAGCGACAGATGGTTGTTAGCCAACAATGCTTAATACAGCATTCATGAATGACAGTTTTGTGAAAAGGCATTGCTTCTTTTTTTCTGTATAATAGTAAAGTTGTTTTCCAGATACTTTTGCCTTTCCGTCTCCATTCCATGCGGATCCTCTGTTTGCACCGTCAACACAGACATAATACATACTGTATGTTTTAATGCAAGAAGAAAAGCAACAGTTTCACATATTTTCTCCAGTGCTGTATATATGGATGGAATGCAGTCATGGCATGACAAAACAGTGATCATCATATGAAGCTGTAAGCTCCTCCCCCACCACCCCCGTAAACTCCCTACCAAGGCAAAAGTGGACAAAATATCTACATGTTATACATACACAGACAAATGTTAAGTGCAATATGAATAAAGCAATCAGTTCAACTAGTGTTACCTGATGAAATATACTGATGATCCTGAATCCATAAGTAACAAAGACCTTTGTGTTATGGAGAGAAAGAAACAAATCTCCCCTCCCCCCCCCCCCCCCCCCCCCCCCTCCCCATCCCCCCCCCCCCAAAAAAAAAAATAGCCAACCAACAACAAAATAAACTAGACATCTACTTTTGACATGAATTGTAAGATTTTTAGAAAAGGAGATGAGTTCTAAAAGAAAAAAAAAAACCAACAAAGTTGTCCTCTCTACTTCAAACACTGGGTGAAAAAAAAAATGAAAAAAAAAGGAAGATTCCAAATCTTAATGTTCGAGAAAAGTTGTGGTGTCCACTGTCAATGGTCATTTGAATTTTTCATCCGACATTCGTATTATTTTGTGTGGTAATGAAAATTAGAGCTCCAACTCCTTTTGGTAATATATCACTGCAACAACAACAAAAAGAAAGAGGCACTGCAAAACTATACAAATGTGTAGCTGATAAAGACATGAGATGAAATACAAAATCACAAAGACTGTTAAGTTTTATCACAGAACTGAATACCCAATAAAGTCTGGCAATTAACAAGAGAAAAAAAGCAGCATCCATGATCATTCTGATTACAACGTAAGAAGGAAGCTTTGGTGAGAAAGGTGAAAAAGCCAATGTTACGAAACAGGTGTTTATAACATCTTTTGTAAAATGACCAAGTTTCTCAGGCAAAGGTGGAATATAAAGGTAACAACTGTAAAGGATGTTACTGTTACTTTTTAACATGTGAATAAAGTAATTAACATCTGGATTTCTTTGTAGATTTTTTGGAATGTTTGGTCACATTGCAGATATGTTCAGGCCAAGCAGTACTGATCACGTGAGCAAAGAGCTAGTTCAGTCTTCTTCAAAGGCCAGGTTGATGTTGTCCACAGTGTCTGTAGTTCCTCGTCGTGACGCTAATCGAGAACTGGGGGCACCATAAAGGTCATCGTCGTCCCGACGGTAGACGATAGGTGTCGGGTCCTCTACTTCCAGATCATCTAGGATGACCTTCTCCTGATCAGGGATGCTCTGCATGCGAAACATCGCTGCATCTGCTGCCACCGCCCTCTCTGGTTTTCTCATTCCAGACTGCATGCTGGTGGCTTGTGGCGGTGGAGCGCTGGGTGCCTGTGCCTGTTCTTCTGGATTGTAGATGAAGATGTCCGTTTCCTGGGATGTGTAGAACCCCATCGGAGCAGCAGAGTCGTGCAAAAATCCTTGCTCCACTTATCCTGCCGGCCGGAGATGGGATGTTTGTTGCCAGATGACGATGTCCAGGCCTCCATGTGAGGCCTGTCGCTGAAACCAGATTGAGGCCGCTCCGAGGAGCTACTGCTGCTTGGTCTGTCTGAGGGAGCTGTGGCCACAATGTCCGTCTTCCTGGAACGCAACAGACCTTTGCTCTTTTTGCCCTTGTCTGCCCTTGGCTTGTCAGCACCGACTGGTCTTGTCACAGCAATGGGTGTTGCTGAAACCCTATGGTCATAGGTAGGATTGACAAAGCCAACGTCCGGCTGCACCGAGGCCAGATCCGAGCTACCTTCTCGAATGAAGGACGTTTCTGCAGATGACATACGGGTGACAGAGCCAGTCAAGTGACGCTCTCGCTTTCGCTTCTTTTTCTTCTTGGAGATGATGAAAGCCACAAAGCAGCAGCAGCAAGAAGCCACGATGAGCACCGCAATGCAGATGACGATGATGACCCACACAGGCAGCTCATCTTCTACAGGCTCACAAAAGTCAACGTAGCGATCCAACTGGCACTCCCCTACCTTCCTGCTGGTGTGGCAGTAGAAAGCCAGCATGTCCGCCACAGTGCGGGTGATGTCAGCACTGCCGGTCCTCTGATGCTCACGCACGCAAGCCTCCAGGTAGAGACTGAAGAAAGCGTGGAGGTCGGCGCAGTGGGTCTGCAGGCTGGTTTCCTGGAGGGCTGTCAGGCAGGCCTGGGCCGACGGTTGGTGTCGGGGGGTGGAACACGTCCTCTTGGCAACACCATGTCCAGCACAGGAATGGTGGAAGGCTTCCAGACGGGGGGAGGTGCAGGGTCAGCCTGCGGGGTCACTTCGATGACTGCTGGCACGGTCAATGGCGTGACCAAGCCATGCACTGACAGGAAGGTTCTGTCACCATCCCCTTCATCAAAACCTGCAGACATCAGCAGAACTGGCAGCGAAGTCCTTGGATCCAGGCAGGGTCTGAGGCGTACACTCTGAGGTCATCAGCAATCAATTCCAGGGGTTTAGCTGACTGCCACAATCGCACCAAGTCAATTTCCACAGCAGACTGGCTGGTCTGTGGTCCAACCAGTGTGAGGTTGGTGACAACGAGGTGTGCTACGGAGAGATGGTCCACATGGAGCGTGGTGTAGTCAAAGCCACTTTCTTGGATGGCAAATGCAGTCAGTGAGGCCACACTGTCATCCCAGGTAAGAGCCAGGTAGGTCCAGGTGTCGATGCTCTCAGGCCTCAGAACTGCGGTCTCTCCTCCAAACCAGGTAAGAAGGATGAGCTGCTGGCGGACGGACACACGGATCACTCCAGCTGAAGTCATCACCTCCATGACCATCCTGGACTCCGACAACTGGGCCTCCACTCTCAGCCAAAAGGTTAAGGTCAGCTGTCTGGTGGTGATCACGACACCGAGCTGGGCGAAGGTGAGCGAGTGGTGAGTCAGATGCAGCATGTGGCCACAGGTGGACAGGTTCTGTCCAGCCACCCCCTCTCCCAGCCAACCTGACAGGTCCTTGTCCGTCAGCAAGAATTTCTTTCGCTGGTGCTCCGACACTCGGGCTGCCATCAGATCAGCATTGGTTGTGGCTGAGGAGTGCATCAGGTCGTTGATGTGGTTGCCATCAGGAAGCCCCAGCAGGCCAGAGGTCTGGGCAAACCAGTCTTGGTGAAGCTTGGTGGCCACGGTTAGTCCGGCAGAACTGGCTCCCACCACCACCGTCAGCTTGCTGTCCACGGTGACACGCAGGTAGCTGTATCTCCACCACACCAGGCTGACCCTGCCCCATGTCTTGCTCTTGGGGAAGCTCATGTCCTGCGGTTGACCCTCGATCGCCACGGTTAACGTGAAGTTGCTGGAATGCTCACCACTCGCCACCACTTTCAAGTGGAAAGTATCCACGGTGAGCGAGACGGCGGAGACGAGACGACAGAGGCGTCGCTGAGGGCAAGGTAAGAAGAGAGCCAAGAGGTCCACCCCTTCGACCTGGATCAGGTGGTAGGTGCCAGGTATGACCAGAGCCAGCGAGGCCCCGTCCCAGGTGGTCAGGTAGCTGCTGAAGACAACGGCAGCTCTCCACTGCACACTGGTTTCCACCACAGTGACGGTCACACTGCAGTCACCTCCACCCACTCTGCCGTGCATCCTGTGCAGGCGTAGGTGGCGGCCGCAGTGTCTGTGCTGCTGATCCAGTAACCCATGGTCGTCGCGGTCGACTGAAGCCAGTGGGGAGAACAGGAGCAGACACCGGTGACGTCGGAACACACTCCGTACGTGTTGCACACTCCGCGGTCGGTGAACGGACACAGCTCGCTGCAGGTGTTTCCCCAGTAACCATGGTAACAGAGGCAAGACGACATCGCCGGTGTCCAGCCGAAGAGACAGGTGTAATCGCACTGGGAGCCGTAGTAGGGCAGGACAGAGCCTAGGTGGGTCAGCTGGTGGCACTGTGCTCGGAGAGGGGAGGCTTCAAGTTGCTGGTTCTGCTCACACAGCTGAGCCAGAGACAGGGCCAGAAGCTCGGCGCTCAGGCTGCTCCCTGTGCTGTACACCATGGCACTACACTGCTGCACCAAGCCGGCTGCCTCAGGGAACATGGCCGAGCACTGGGGGCTGGAGGTCAGGTTGCCTAGCAACTTGGCGCAGGTTGCCTGGGCGGGGGCCAGGCTGGTGGCATTGGTGGTCGGCTCCACAGGGAACATGGGGTCCTCGGGACTGGTTCCATCCGTCAGGAAATCGCCAACTTCAGGAACTGCTTTGGAGGTCAAGGTCAAGTCGGAGATCTCCCATGTGGGAGGGTTCTGGACGTTCTCGGCATACATGGTAGAACTGCGCTTTCTTTCTTTCGCTGCCATTCCAGAGCCGTCATTGAGGGGCCAGTGAAGATGAAGGTCAGGTGTGTCCTCCTGGATGCCCATTCTCCACGTCTGGCTGACCACGCTGGGGTTAGTGGGGCGTGACCACACACGCACCTCGTCCAGGAGACCTTGAAAGACGCCACATTTACCGCCACACTTGCTCCTGTGGGAAGCAGCCCGAAGGACATGATACCACCGGAGACAAAAACGTGCGTGCCAAGTCTCACTGATTTGAAGGCAACAAGTCCATCGCCGCTGGTGACATAGATTTCCATGGAGTGGAGAGCAGCGTGCCACGATAAAAGCACCTGGGTCCAGGTGTTGACGGCGACATCCAGTCCTGTGAAGACCCTGCCCTCGGGAGTGAAGACCACCAGCTGGGATCCTGAGCAGCCCAAGATGAAGTAGGTGTCGACGTCCACCTGGTAGGACACCAGGACCCCCGTCAGGCTGAACAGCTTCACGTGAAACTCCATGGAGAAGTGCTGAGCTGGCAGGGTTACCTCCCTTACCACCATGCCGGAGTTGTTCAGCCTCAGGCAGGCTTCTGTGATGATGCGCCCATGAGGGGAGACGGAGGTTGAAGCCACGTAGCGATGGACGTGGAAGAAGGTGAGCAAAGCGGTCAGAGAGAGGCGCTGGTCACATGAGGAGGGGAGGGCCGCGGCCTGGGAGGGCGTGCACACCTGCATGGACTGGTTCAGACAGGCAGAGTACCGAACAGCCAGCTGGGTGTTGCAGGATGTCAGCAGACCCGACACCTCACTGCTACCTGTGAACCACACGTCCTTCTTCGCCGACACCGTCACCAGCAGGTTGGAGCTGACCACGGTGATGGTGACATCAACAGACAGGTCTGCAGCGGAAATGACCAATGTGGAAAAACTGGTGTAGACAAACCTGAGGCTGCCCACGGTGAGTGTTCCGCGCACCACCAGCTCCGATGTCTGTCCAAACAGGGTGATAGAGTTCTGGCTGAAACTTCTGTGGTTGATTTCCATGCGGTCCGACTGAGAGCCCACAATGGCAGAAGCCACACAGTGAGAGGAGAAGAGGCCTCCAGGACAGGAAGTCACCTGCACCGCCAGGAACAGGCCAGTGTCTGCTTTGTGGAACAGGCTGAAGACGCCGTTCTTCACCACGTCCAAAGTTGTGCCATCGAAGGTCACCACACGACCCAGGGTGGAGATCTGCCCAATGACATGGGACGAAGACGATGGGGTAGACATCGACAGGTTAAAGCTCAGGATGCATTCCTCGCCCATCCACCCCTCGGCACATGACTGACACGCACTCCCCGACCAATGGCGGTCACACCAACAAGAACCGTCCTCCGCACACAGTCCATGGCGATGGCAGGGGTTTGCTGCGCCTCCAGGGCAGTAATCATGACAACCAGAGCCCCAGAACCCCGAAGGCAGGAACAGGAGAGATTGGAGACAGCGGAGGTCGTGACAGGAGAACCAAAGGCACAGTCAATGCATCGCTGCTGCAGCCAGGATGGCGGAGCCAGGGTGAGGTCACACACTGTTCCGTACATCATCGTTAGGTCCACAGCATCGGTCACACTGCAAACATTGATGAAGGTTGCCATGGTGATCAGGGCAGCTTGGCTGGATCCTGTGGTGGTAGCCAAGTAAAGACACTTGTGTTTGAACCACACAATGCTGTGCAAGGAACAGGCAGACGTCACGGAGGTAGCAGCGAAGAAACTGTCACACAGGTTGATCCAGGTCTGCTCCGCTGTCCACCACTGACTGGAAGAAACAACAGCGGAGGGCTGAAGCTGCAGATCGGACAGAACCCACACAGGGGCGGGCCAAGGAGACGGGGGGAGGAGAAGGTTGTTGGCCGACAACAGGTTGTCATGGGCAACAGCTCCTAAACCTTCATCCAGTTTGAGCAGAGAAGAGAGGATGGCTCGGAAGGAAGGACTCAACGTCCATGTTGTACACCTGGTAGACCACGGCGACAGGGATGGCCTGCGACCACACCACCAGTTCGTCCGCCTGTCCGTTGAAGGTGTGCGTCAGCTGGCGTGCCTGGTCCTGAGGCGAGGGGACCCACTCTCCCAGAGACATGACGGCGCCGTCTACCACAGTGAGGGGACAATGCTCAGTGATCATCGGTGTGCTGGATGCTGGTGTCCTGGCTGTACAGGAACACATGGATCTTCTCCTCACTGCCAACAAAAGTCACCAGCAACTGGTTCCACTGCTCCAGCGTAAGACTGAGACCTGTACTCAGTTCTGTGGCCCCACAGATCATCCTCAGGGGGTCATCGTTGGTGATGGACAGAGTCAAATCCTTTCCGAAGGACAGGATGGTGCCACCGTACGCGTGAGGTTTCACATGGACACTGATGGTGAAATCCTGCAGCCCTGATGTGGAGTTGACACTGAATGGGACCGGACCAGGCCGAGGTGCCGTTGAACGACAGAGAGTAACTTGCTGCGGACGTCGAGAACTGTCCATCTTCCTCCGACTGCTGGAACAGTGAGGCGCGTCAGTGACTCTAAAGTCCACATCTATCTTGCTGTGCAAATCGTCCAGAGACCGGGTACTGACCGGCGCATACGCTGACTGACTCGAAGGCTGACAGACATCCAGCACTCCCACTGACCCGCTGCAGGCAGCAGACTCTGTCTGCACTCTCAGCTCCAGGTATCCTCCTTGGGTCGCCACCCCTACCTCTACACCACCACCCAGACTGAAAGTCAGAGCATCTGCTGAAATCATGGTCAGGGTCAGGCCAGAATCAAAGGTCTGGTTCCGGGGTAGTCCCACCCGAGAGCCGTTGACGTAGACAGCGGGCAGGTGAGAGTGCTGTGATGGCAGAACTGTCGACATTCTGACCTTCAAACGTGAAGGCCACTCCTGCAGTGCAGGATCCGTAGGAACACCACACCAGTAGCACCTGCACTTCAGTCTCAGGGTAGATGTCGTATCTCGGAACACTGTGTACACACCTCGCAGGCCTGACAGTTCAAAGTGCAGACCGGAAAAGGTGATGACATCACTAGTTGAGGTCACCATGGCCACACGCTCACTGCCAGTTGTCACAGCACTGCTGTGGAAGATGGAACAGTCCACACCCGTGTAATCCGCTGTACAGCTGCTGCAGTCAGCTGACCCTGCCCAGTTGGGCTGACAGCTGCAGCCGCCGCTCGGGTCGCACTCTCCATGGAGACTGCAGGGGGTCTGGGACCCGCCGGGACACGCCAGCTCACACTGTGACCCGTAATACCCAGCGCTGCAGTCACACTGGCTGGGGTTGGTGGATGAAGTGGCTCCGTACACACAGTCTGGGGAACAGGCGGCCAGGGCTCGCCACTGCTCGTCAGCGTCGCACACTGTCTGAAGCAGGACGCGGGGAGTGTCGGGTAGTCCACACACAGAGCTGCATACGTCAAGACAGTGCTCAGAGCCGCCTGTGGATAACCGATGCCGCTCATGGTGTAGACACACAGCGCCTGCAAGTCCTGTCTGGTTGCGTTACTGAGGGTCTGACACTCGGAGGCAGTGAGCTGAGCGATGAGTGGGGTGCACACATCTGCTGCTGGGACGTGGAGAAAGCCAACACAAGGTCCGCACTGGAAGCCGCGCTCCTTCTTAAGATGTACTGCACATCGGACGACAGCCAACTGGGCGAAGTCAGAGGAGGTCTGGGAAGCTGCAGAAATTCCCTGCCCACAAAGTCTTCCGACGTATGACCTTGACCTTCTCAAACGTCCACGCCAAGGTGAGTGCAGGTCGGGCCAGCAGAGGGTCCATGAGCCATATGTCAGGCACCAGATTGGGCTCGATGATGCTGTCCCACACCAGGAGGTTCTCTATCTCTCCATGGAAGGGGTACACGCGAGGGTGGGGGCGCCGTCGTGAGCGGGCTGCCAGCTGCCCACAGCCAAAACACCCGGGATGAGAACAGGTCAGGCTGGATCAAGAAATCGCGTCTCTCCAGCCAAGCAGTGCTGTTGAAGTGGTAGACAGTTAACTCCCCTGAGGCCCCGTTGTAGGTGAAGGCCAGCTTGTTCCACTCGGCATGATTCAGCGCGATGCCAGTGTCATAGGAGGAGACATTGCCGAGGGTCGTCGCCTCCACATACAGGGTGTTGTTCCACAAGTACAGAAGCAGGATTCCTCATGGGTGAAGGAGAAGACAACCTGGCGTTGCTCTGTCGCCACCAGCTGTCTCACCATGAGTTCCACTGTGATGTTGTTCATGGTGGATGACACGGAGAAGTTGCTGTACACGGCTGACCCTCCAAGGTCAAGGCTGAACCCACTGGTGACCTGCCGCCTGTCATGGTCGGAGGGGAAGTGCACAAACACCTCGCAGCTGCCCACCAGGAAAGCGGAAAAGTCCAGACTGCTGTTGACTTGCGCATCACTCGTGGTTGCAGACATGCCGCTCAACACCAAGGTCAAAGACTTGGTCGGCAGGGCCTGCTGTTCATTCACGCTACCCTGACAGAAGTTCATCTGCGGAGTGCTGTGGATGGACCCGACATGCTGGAGTTTCTGCCAGGTGGCCTGGTGTCCCGACCCGCTCATCAGCCCCGAAGTCATCTTCAGGTAGCTGTGTGGAATTTCCACTGCGACCGTCAGGTAAAGTCCACAGCTGCTGACCCTGATGTCCACACCGCCAGACACGGACAGAAGGACCTCGGTCAGGGATGTTCTGGACAAGGTGACTCCATGGAAGAAGACCTCGCCATCCACTGAGGTGGAAATGTCGCCGACGTAGACTCTGGGCTTTGCATCGGGTCTGCTGGAAGACTGGACGGTGATTCTGGCATAGCCGGTACCTGCTTCACCCACCAGTGCAGACACAAAAGTGGTGCAGGTGAAATTTTCGAAACACCTGATGAACTTGGCCTGGATCAGGACACGGTCAGAAAGAGCCAGTAGAGAGTAGACACCAGGGGTGCTGACGTAGAATCCCAGACCGTCGGCATTGAGCATGTGACCCAGAGGCTGCAGCCATGCTCTGGCGGCAGAAGACGCATTGCCCGAGGGCACAGACATCTCCGACACCTCACACCTGTCTCCCAACCAGCCAGGTGAGCATGAAGAACAACTGGCATCCTGGCGATGGATCGGGCAGCTGCACTGTCCACTCCACTGATCACAGGTGCCAAAGCCTGAACAGGCGTTGTCGACTCCACCAGGACACACCTGAGCACAGTCGGCTCCCCAGTAACCATGGTGACAGTGACACTGGTCTGGATTGGAGATGGATTTGGTGCCGTAATAACAGGGTGTTCCACAGAGACTTTGTACGACTGTGACAGCCGCCACCTGCAACATGGCACCACAGGTCACAGGTCACAGAGACAGGTCAGGAAACGCCACAAATATAAACCTTTTAAAAAAAATCGTACCGTAAAGGCCAAACATGAACAAACAAATCACAAGACAAAACACGATGCGTTTCGACCTCTTAGGCCTTCTTCAGGCAAGACACACGACACTCAGGACAACGAAAATGAAGACAGAAATGATTCAACACCCATCTTCCACCAAATTCAATGAGACAAGCGATTGCTTGTTCTTCATTTCTGTTGTTCTGAGTGTTGTCTGTCTTGCCTGAAGGAGACCCAAGAGGTCAAAACATGTTGAGTTTTATCTTGTGATTTGTTTGTTCATGTTTGGCAGACACAGTACTTTAATTGTTTTCAAAGATTTGTTTAGATTTCCGCCTGCAGTCGCCTCACTTTGCAACTAAACATAAATTAGATCAACTACTACCAAGCCCATCAGTACAGAGAAAACAAACTCTTGTCTTCTGGTTCCACTGTCAAACGTCACTTTGGCACATACAAAATGGCAAGAATGTTTTTTTGTCTGTTCATCATGTCATGATACCCAATTTTGCATAACACTGAGTCAGGTCAATGTTACTACTGTTTAATGAAAAAAAAAACTACTAATGCCATATTTCAAAATTAAATGTTACTGTTGTAGTACACAAATACTGTTTACAGATTTAAAAAGAAAATGAATCTTAAAAAATGGTTAATTTACATTTTAGAGTTGCCTGAAACAGATTACAAACCAATCATTTGTGAGTTTATCATGATTGGGAGGACACGGTCCACATTCACAAAGACAGATTTTTCTTCTCCTGCACTCCTGCGTCAGTTCATTTACTTGTGACCTAGAGAAGGGTTACACGGTATCTTCAATCATGCATCAAGATCTCTCTCTCTGTAGGCAAATCATTGCCTGCCTCCCTAAGACTATATCAGGTCATACCAAAATGAATCTGAGAAACACACACACATGTGATTGCACAGCAAAAGACAGTGCACAGCCCTGCCCATTTTTAGTAAACCATTCTCTGACTGAAATACTGCAGCTGTCAAAAGAGGTTGGTTTTTGTTTGTTTGTCTGGTTGTCTCATTCTTCTGTGCCTTCAACGGCATAACCCCTCCTCCCCCTCCACACACACACCCTCACACACTGGTCATTCCAGCTCTCTCATGCATAGCTGCCCCCCCCCCCCCCCAACCTTCCTGTTAATGCCTTAGCACTAGCACTTCACAAGGAGGAGTCTGTATCAAATATGGCAATTCACCACTGGAGACCTGTGAGCATGTCCCCTTCCAGTGTGTGCCACTGTCTGTCCATCCAGTCCCTGTGATTATGCAGGCACAGGTGACTTTCACACCAACTCACCACAAGCATGGGTGGAGAGAGAGGAAATCAAATCAACTGGCCACCATGAGAGCATGGCGTGAATGGTCATCTGATTATAGATTTTACAGAAATGATCATTCAGAATGATGAAGATAAAGTAATCGATCAATCGGGGATAACGAAGGGGGATGTTATTGAGTTCCAGTTTGGTCTGATACTTCATAACAAGTTGTCTCCTATATTTCCTTTTTCATGGTATATGCTGGTATCAACCAGGCCTTAAAGGTACAACTACAATTTTGTTTGGAAAGTTCGAGTTCTTTTACCTTAGAGCCAGGGTAAGAACTTCACACATTTTTGTTGTTATTTCTAATATCAAAACGTTTTTCTCTTCTTTCTTTTCCTTTTTCGTTTAAACCCTGCTGCATCAACAATTTTGCAGTGTGCAGAAAGACCATCTGACAGCATCTTTTGTTGGTATGTATTTGTACCTATGTGTTGGGATATATGATGCTGTTAGTCTGTATGAATTTAAACTAAATGAGTGCATGTGTGAGAGAATTTAGGGCGGAAAAGGGGGGGGGGGGGGGGGGGGAGGATGGAAGAGGTAGGTTGGTTTTTGATCTTCTGTGCTCCTCGGTGGCATTATCATATCGTTCATTCTGGCTCACCAGCACATAGCCACACCCAGACTGGTCCTGTGGCAATCAATATTATGCCATTATGCAGCAACCCACCAGAGGGGCACCATACTGCTGCCGAGTCATGGAGCCAGCGTTATGAGCCATTGCTCTCTGAAAGGCACCACCATGTCATAAAATGGCAGTCCCCTAGACCTTCCCAACACCAAGCCCTTTGATATGAAGTCACTATGGGCCAACACCAACACCTTTGATATGAAGTCACTATGGGCCAACACCTTTGATATGTAGTTACTATGGGTCAACACCTTTGATATGAAGTCACTATGCGTCAACACCTTTGATATGAAGTCACTATGGGCCAACACCTTTGATATGAAGTCACTATGGGCCAACACCTTTGATATGAAGTCACTATGGGTCAACACCTTTGATATGAAGTCACTATGGGCCAACACCTTTGATATGTAGTTACTATAGGTCAACACCAACACCTTCAATATGTAGTTACTATGGGCCAACACCTTTGATATGTAGTTACTATGGGTCAACACCAACACCTTCAATATGTAGTTACTATGGGTCAACACCAACACCTTCAATATGTAGTTACTATGGGCCAGCACCTTTGATATGAAGTCACTATGGGTCAACACCAACACCTTCAATATGTAGTTACTATGGGTCAACATCAACACCTTCAATATGTAGTTACTATGGGCCAACACCTTTGATATGTAGTTACTATGGGTCAACACCAACACCTTCAATATGTAGTTACTATGGGCCAACACCTTTGATATGAAGTCACTATGGACCAACACCAACACCTCTGATATGAAGTCACAATGGGCCAACACCTTCGATATAAAGTCACTATAGGCCAACACCAACACCTTTGATATGAAGTTACTATGAACCAACACCTTTCATATGAAGTCACTATGGGCGAACATCTTTCATATGCAGTCACTATGGCCAACACCAACACCTTTAATATGAAGTCACTATGGGAAACACCAACACCTTTGATATGAAGTTACTATGGGCCAACACCAACATCTTTGATATGAAGTCACCATGGGACAACACAAACACCTTTGATATGAAGTTACTATGGGCCAACACCAACACCTTTGATATGTAGTCACTATGGGCCAACGCCAACACCTTTGATATGTAGTTACTATGAGCCAACACCTTTGATATGAAGTCACTACGGACCAATGCCAACACCTTTGATATGAAGTTACTATGGGCCAACACCTTTGATATGAAGTCACTATGGGCCAACGCCAACACCTTTGATATGAAGTTATTATGGCCAACACCAACACCTTGATATGAAGTCACTATGGTCCAACGCCAACACCTTTGATATGAAGTCACTATGGGCCAACGCCAACACCTTTGATATGAAGCCACTATGGGCCAACACCTTTGATATGAAGTCAGTATGGGCAAACATCTTTCATATGCAGTCACTATGGGCCAACACCAACACCTTTGATATGTAGTCACTATGGGCCAACACCAACACCTTTGATATGAAGTCACTATGGGCCAACACCAACACCTTTGATATGTAGTCACTATGGGCCAACACCAACACTTTGCCAACACCAACACTTTGATATGTAGTCACTATGGGCCAACACCTTTGATATGAGGTCACTATGAGCCAACACCAACACCTTTGATATGTAGTCACTATGGGCCAACACCAACACCTTTGATATGAAGTCACTACGGTCCAACACCAACACTTTGATATGTAGTCACTATGGGCCAACACCAACACCTTTGATATGAAGTCACTATGGGACAACACCAACACCTTTGATATGAAGTCACTATGGGCCAACACCAACACCTTTGATATGAAGTCACTACGGGCCAACACCAACACCTTTGATATGAAGACACTATGGGCCAACACCAACACCTTTGATATGAAGTCACTATGGGCCAACACCAACATCTTTGATATGTAGTCACTATGGGCCAACACAAACACCTTTGATATGAAGTTACTACGGGCCAATACCAACATCTTTGATATGAAGTCACTATGGGCCAACACCAACACCTTCAATATGTAGTTACTATGGGCCAACACCAACATCTTTGATATGTAGTTACTATGGGCCAACACAAACACCTTTGATATGAAGTCACTATGGGCCAACACCAACACCTTTGATATGTAGTCACTATGGGCCAACACCAACACCTTTGATATGAAGTCACTATGGGCCAACACAAACACCTTTGATATGAAGTCACTATGGGCCAACACCAACACCTTTGATATGTAGTCACTATGGGCCAACACCTTTGACATGTAGTCACTATGGGCCAACACCTTTGATATGAAGTCACTATGGGCCAACACCTTTGATATGAAATCACTATGGGCCAACACCAACACCTTTGATATGTAGTTACTATGGGCCAACACCAACACCTTTGATATGTAGTCACTATGGGCCAACACCTTTTTATATGAAGTCACTATGGGCCAACACCAACACCTTTGATATGAAGTCACTATGGGCCAACACCAACACCTTTGATATGTAGTTACTATGGCCAACACCAACATCTTTGATATGAAGTCACTATGGGCCAACACCAACACCTTTGATATGAAGTCACTATGGGCCAACACCTTTGATATGAAGTCACTATGGGCCAACACCAACACCTTTGATATGAAGTCACTATGGGCCAACACCAACACGTTTGATATGAAGTTACTATGGGCCAACACCAACACCTTTGATATAAAGTCACTATGGGACAACACCCAACACCTTTGATATGAAGTCACTATGGGCCAACACCAACACCTTTGATATGAAGTTACTATGGGCCAACACCTTTGATATGAAGTCACTATGGGCCAACACCAACACCTTTGATATGAAGTTACTATGGGCCAACACCAACACCTTTGATATGAAGTCACTATGGGACAACACCCAACACCTTTGATATGAAGTCACTATGGGCCAACACCAACACCTTTGATATGAAGTCACTATGGGACAACACCCAACACCTTTGATATGAAGTCACTATGGGCGTAGGTGTGGAGAGGAAACTGAAAACGAGGTCACCATCAGAGCAGGTCATGACAGACCACTAAATTTGCATCTTTGGGGGCTTAATGAAGATCAGTGAGGAAGAGGAAGAAGCCGGCGATAATTATGGACTTCAAGCCTGGTCTGAGATTCCATGACAGAGTTCATTCTATGCTTCACTTCACGGTAGATTCCAGTTATCAACTGGCCAGAGGGACACAGAAAGAGTTGTCAGGTTATGGAATTCGAGCAACACTCTCATAGATGCATCATTTCAGTGGATGAAACTTGTTCGTATGGTTCCTACTTTCCATTCAAGCCCGCGGCACACTCATGCACGAACAAAATCTGCTGCCTCCCAGCTCTCAAGCCTTCACCACAGATGGTGGACAGTGGGCGGGTGCATGCATGTCTTCTCACAATACCTTCAAAACAGGTACTGTACCAAGTTCGGCAGGCTTATATCCACATTCCTAATCATCAAAGCCACAGTATCTCTCTTTTGTCGTGGTAGTCAATCATACACCTCCCACCTGGGGCTGGTCCCTGCACAGCCAATGCACAGGTACTGTTGTGTGCTCGGCAGGCTTATACACACATTACAAATCATCAAAGCCACAGTCTTTCTCTTTTATCACGATGGTCACTGAAACACCACACACCTGGGGCTGGTCAGTGCACAGCGACTGTGCCGGCCACTGCTGGAGATTCAAGACCTGCTGGCAGTAGGTGGAATAGCCGACAATGGCATCCTCTGCGGACGACAGGTCCCTCGTCTGGTACAGCACGGTGTAGCAGCGGAACAGGAACTGGGTTTGGACCGACTGGCTGGCATTCACACAGTCCCTGAGGAACAGAGAGATGAGATTTTTAAGTATGGGAAAATAACGTTTGTTACATCGCTTGTCTGTTTATTATGTTGTTGTTTTTTGACACATATTCTCATGCTACCTCTCATTCCTTCTGCAGCCTTCCCTTTCTTCCTTCCTCCCTCCTCTTCTCCCATCCCCATCCTTAGCCCTTCTCTGCTCCTCCTCGCCCTTCACACACACACACACACATATCACCACACACACACACTCACACACACAAACATACACACACGCACACACATGTACCCACACACACACACATATATCACCACACACACACACACACACTCATCGCCCTCACCTTCCAAACTGGCTGTTGACGAAGATGTCTTCACATGTCTGGTAGAGGGAGGCAGCGACATCCACCACAGCCTGTCGTTTCCTGCGAGCGAGGGCAGCGTCTGGCACCAGCACCGCAGGACCCTGGGAAGAGGGTCTGAAGGAGATGGGGCATCGGAGTACACCAAGCTCGGAGCACGGAACGGATCCTTGGGCAGTCGGAGGGGGTGCCTCCTCACAATGTCATAGATGATTTTCTCTGTACAGATCAGTGGGTTTTTGGGGGGTTTTTTTTGTCATCATGTCATTCAAGTGTAAGTGTTGTGTGTGTGTGTGTGTGTGTGTGTGTGTGTGTGTGTGTGTGTGTGTGTGTGTGTGTGTGTGTGTTGTGCATGTGTGTGTGTGCATGTGTGTGTGTGTTGTGCGTGTGTGTGTGTGTTTGTGTGTGTTGTGCGTGCGTGTGTGTGTGTGTGTGTGTGTGTGTGTGTGTGTGTGTGTGTGTGTGTGTGTGTGTGTGTGTTTGTGTGTGAGACAGCATATGTGTGTTTGTGTGTGTATCTGTATATGTGTGTGTGTGTGTGTCTGTATATGTGTGTGTGTGCATGCATAAACATGTGTTCAAGCAAGTATAAATGAGTACATGTCTGATGCATGACTGTGTGGTAGGGTGTGTGCATGCTTATAAAAAATACATCATACATATATATGCATATAGATATCTATGGTATCTTTAAAGTTTGTGTATATGAGCATTGTTGCTATAGATATCTATGGTATCTTTAAAGTTTGTGTATATGAGCATTGTTGCTATAGATCTCTATGGTATCTTTAAAGTTTGTGTATATGAGCACTGTTACAATAGATATCTATGTTATCTTTAAAGTTTGTGTATATGGGCATTGTTGCCATAGATCTCTATGGTATTTTTAAAGTTTGTGTATTTGAGCATGGTTGCTACAGATGTCCATGGTATCTTTAAAGTTTGTGTATATGAGTACTGTTGCTATAGATCTCTATGGTATCTTTAAAGTTTGTGTATATGAGCATGGTTGCTACAGATGTCCATGGTATCTTTAAAGTTTGTGTATATAAGCATTGTTGCTATAGATGTCTATGGTATCTTTAAAGTGTATACATATGAGGAGCTACAGTCAGGCAGTGGTGAGGGTTGCACACACTTGCCACAGTTTGAACACGGAAAAGAGGACCTGGGGATCCGGGAGGAGCACAGGCTTCCAGCACATTCTTATCATTCCTTTGCCACATCAATCAGAAATGCACGATCTAAAACACCATTGCATTTTAAAGTTACATCTCATGTCAACTGGCTCTCTTCTAGACGAGAGCATTTTACAGCCATGTTGAACGATCCGACATTGATGCAGTGACGAATATTGGCTGAGGTGTAGAAACAATTTTTTTTTTTTAAATGCTTGGAAAACATGAACCCACAACCAACACAAACAGGCAAGACAAAGCACCAAGTCTCACATGACCAGGTGTCTTTACAAAGCACCAAGTCTCACATGACCAGTGTCTTTACAAAGCACCCAGTCTCACATGACCAGGTGTCTTTACAAAGCACCAAGTCTCACATGACCAGGTGTCTTTACAAAGCACCCAGTCTCACATGACCAGGTGTCTTTACAAAGCACCAGGTCTCACATGACCAGGTGTCTTTACAAAGCACCCAGTCTCACATGACCAGGTGTCTTTCCAAAGCACCAAGTCTCACATGACCAGGTGTCTTTTTCATCTCTTCAATAATAGAGAACAGAGAGAGAGTTAAAGCGGCGACTCCTTTAGCGAATAATCGTCAGTGCTGGTAATCTCTCTCTGTGTAAAAAAAAAAGCGTCACCATCGACAGCTCGCCATAGAGTCAACGCTCATTGCAAACAGGAGTGGAAGTGTTAACAACAGCACCATTTTCCACCCACAGGGATTGCCTAACTTCCCTCAGACACCCAACACATAGATCCGCTCTGTCGTTCTCCAGGATCAAGTTCCGCAGGTCAACAGTTCCCTATGGTCAGTGGCCGGAGCTGATGATGTGTATGCTCCTTCTGCCCCCACTGCTCTGCGGCCCAGCACGGACTTGCACGTGACCCTCTTGTTGGATGGCACTCCTCTGTCTATTTCTTCATGATTTTGCCTGGGCAATTCTGTTCTTCATGTTTAGGCACAGGATGTCATTTCTTGAGTGCCTATCACAATGCATAACCTAGCAAGTTTAAATGGAAAATACACCCATTCATCTGAGTGGCTATGTTTGGGGTATCGGCCAGGTTTTTATCTTTATCAAGTCCTAACAAAATCAAAGATTTTAAAACACGTAATTATCATGACTCCACTGAACAATGTGGACGAAGGAAATCACAAGACAAAACATGACGTGTCTCGACCTCTTAGGTCGTCTCCAGGCAAGATCATCTTACGTTTGTTTAGATCTCGGCCTGCAGTCGCCTCACTTTGCAACTAAACTCAAAGATGTTCTGACTTCTCTCACCTGACCCTGAGGTCTCCAGGTGGTCAAACTTCCACAGGTACACCAAGCCTGTCTCATTGCCCACGTAGTTCCTCTTCCAGTGGTGACCCACCTCCGTGTTGTCGATGTACCTGTAAATGTCACAGGATATACTGTTAACTTACACTGCGATGTACCTGTAAATGTCACAGCATATACTGTTAACTTACACTGCGATGTACCTGTAAATGTCACAGGATATACTGTTAACTTACACTGCGATGTACCTGTAAATGTCACAGGATTATACTGTTAACTTACACTGCGATGTACCTGTAAATGTCACAGGATATACTGTTAACTTATACTGCGATGTACCTGTAAATGTCACAGGATATACTGTTAACTTATACTGCGATGTACCTGTAAATGTCACAGGATATACTGTTAACTTACACTGCGATGTACCTGTAAATGTCACAGGATATACTGTTAACTTATACTGCGATGTACCTGTAAATGTCACAGGATATACTGTTAACTTACACTGCGATGTACCTGTAAATGTCACAGGATATACTGTTAACTTACACTGCGATGTACCTGTAAATGTCACAGGATATACTGTTAACTTACACTGCGATGTACCTGTAAATGTCACAGGATATACTGTTAACTTACACTGCGATGTACCTGTAAATGTCACAGGATATACTGTTAACTTACACTGTGATGTACCTGTAAATGTCACAGGATATACTGTTAACTTACACTGCGATGTACCTGTAAATGTCACAGGATATACTGTTAACTTACACTGCGATGTACCTGTAAATGTCACAGGATATACTGTTAACTTACACTGCGATGTACCTGTAAATGTCACAGGATATACTGTTAACTTACACTGCGATGTACCTGTAAATGTCACAGGATATACTGTTAACTTACACTGCGATGTACCTGTAAATGTCACAGGATATACTGTTAACTTACACTGCGATGTACCTGTAAATGTCACAGGATATACTGTTAACTTACACTGCGATGTACCTGTAAATGTCACAGGATATACTGTTAACTTACACTGCGATGTACCTGTAAATGTCACAGGATATACTGTTAACTTACACTGCGATGTACCTGTAAATGTCACAGGATATACTGTTAACTTACACTGCGATGTACCTGTAAATGTCACAGGATATACTGTTAACTTACACTGCGATGTACCTGTAAATGTCACAGGATATACTGTTAACTTATACTGCGATGTACCTGTAAATGTCACAGGATATACTGTTAACTTACACTGCGATGTACCTGTAAATGTCACAGGATATACTGTTAACTTATACTGCGATGTACCTGTAAATGTCACAGGACATACTGTTAACTTACACTGCGATGTACCTGTAAATGTCACAGGATATACTGTTAACTTATACTGCGATGTACCTGTAAATGTCACAGGATATACTGTTAACTTATACTGCGATGTACCTGTAAATGTCACAGGATATACTGTTAACTTATACTGTGATGTACCTGTAAATGTCACAAGATATACTGTAACCTCCACAGCGATACCTGTAAATGTCACAGGATACACTGTAACCTCCACCTGTAAATGTCACAGGATATACTGTAACCTCTACAGCGATGTACCTGTAAATGTCACAGGATATACTGCAACCTCCACAGCGATGTACCTGTAAATGTCACAGGTTCTACTGTAACCTCCACAGCGATGTACCTGTAAATGTCACAGGATATACCGTAACCTCCACAGCGATATCTGTAAATGTCACAGAATATACCGTAACCTCCACAGCGATACCTGTAAATATCACAGGATATACTGTAACCTCCACAGCGATACCTGTTAATGTCACAGTATATACTGTAACCTCCACAGCGATGTACCTGTAAATGTCACAGGATATACTGTAACCTCCACAGTGATGTACCTGTAAATGTCACAGGATATACTGTAACCTCCACAGCGATGTACCTGTAAATGTCACAGGATATACTGTTAACTTCCACAGCGATACCTGTAAATGTCACAGTATATACTGTAACCTCCACAGTGATGTACCTGTAAATGTCACAGGATATACTGTAACCTCCACAGTGATGTACCTGTAAATGTCACAGGATATACTGTAACCTCCACAGCGATACCTGTAAATATCACAGGATATACTGTAACCGCCACAGTGATGTACCTGTAAATGTCACAGGATATACTGTAACCTCCACAGCGATGTACCTGTAAATGTCACAGGATATACTGTAACCTCCACAGCGATCTACCTGTAAATGTCACAGGATATACTGTAACTTCCACAGCGATCTACCTGTAAATGTCACAGGATATACTGTAACCTCCACAGCGATCTACCTGTAAATGTCATAGGATATACTGTAAACCTCCACAGCGATCTACCTGTAAATGTCACAGGATATACTGTAACCTCCACAGCGATCTACCTGTAAATGTCACAGGATATACTGTAACTTCCACAGCGATCTACCTGTAAATGTCACAGGATATACTGTAACCTCCACAGCGATGTACCTGTAAATGTCACAGGATATACTGTAGCCTCCACAGCGATACCTGTAAATGTCACAGGATATACCGTAACCTCCACAGCGATGCACCTGTAAATGTCACAGATATACTGTTAACTTCCACATGTACATGATGATCATTCTGGACATCGCCGGTGTTCTTCAACTTCCTGGGTGTACACCCAGTACACAGAAGATTCCCTGCAGATGATCCAAGTGAAAAAGAAACATTCCACTGTGTGTGTGTGTGTGTGTGTGTGTGTGTGTGTGTGTGTGTGTGTGTGTGTGTGTGTGAGAATCTAACATCTCTTCACACTAAGTGATATCAAACCAATATTTCTGTGTATTTACATACATACATGTGTGTGTGTGTGTGTGTGTGTGTGTGTGTGTGTGTGTGTGTGTGTGTGTGTGTGTGTGTGTGTGTGTGTGTGTGTGTGTGTGTGCATGTGTGTGCGTGTGTGTGTGTGCAAATTTAACATCTCTTCACTCTAAGTAATATCAAACCAGTATTTCTGTGTATATACATACACGTGTGTGACGTGCGTGCCTGTGTGTGTGTCTGAGTGTGTGTGTATATGTTATTATGTACATGTGTACCTAGGTGAAATGATTTATTTTTACAGAAAGGGGGGTGGGGCGGGAGAGAGATTGAGACAGAGACAACGATCAGCAAAGAAAATGTTAAATTCCATCCTAGACAATGTTTTCAAAATCTGGTCCGATTCATTTAAACACATGAAAGAAACAATACCAAGGACACCAATTCAGCCACAGACTGACGCAGGACCAAAGTGTGCCCTGTATTTGTTCACATCCTGTGCGTTCAGCTGTGCATGGCGAGTGTTGTCTGTCTTCCCTGAGAAGACCAAAACAGCTTGAAAACGCATTGTGTTCGTTCTGTGACTTGTTTCTTCTTTTGCATAGCCATGCGGTAATTCTGATCTTGCTCTTAGAAGAATAATGTTGCACCAACACGTTTGTATAGCCATGCGGTAATTCTGATCTTGCTCTTAGAAGAATAATGTTGCACCAACACGTTTGTATAGCCATGCGGTAATTCTGATCTTGCTCTTAGAAGATAATGTTGCACCAACAGGTTTGTATAGCCATGCGGTAATTCTGATCTTGCTCTTAGAAGAATAATGTTGCACCAACAGGTTTTCAAAGCTTACAAAGACCATGATCTCGAAGGGTTATTTAGTTGTTTTCCATTTGCATAGTAGCAAGTCAGTGCTCTTTTTCATTTACTTTTTGTTTATCTTCTTCTGTTTTCACTCATATTGTTGTGACTTATAACCAATACTGTGGATACAAAGACCATAATCTTCACCATGAATGTAGTGTTCACCAAGTCACAGCCTGCAGATGAAAGTGAAACAAAAAGCAACAGAGAGAGAGAGAGAGAGAGAGAGAGAGAGAGGAGAGAGAGAGAGGGGGGGGAAGAGAAGATGAGGGAAAGGAACCGAGGATGGGGGTGGGGACCCTTAAAGGGCACGTGGGGTTGGAGGAGAAAAAGTTGAAAAAACAAACAAAAAAAACAGAAAGGGGAATGAAACCTAAAAGCAGTAAGCTCAAAACTGGTGGAAAAAGTCACCAGGAACACACACACACAACACACACACACACACATACACACACACTCATATGCGTCCACACGATAGCCCTGGCCAATGATCTGTGACCCACCTGTTCCAGATGCTCAGTTCATCCATGTCGCCCATGAAGCCTTTCCTGGGTTGTGTATCATCAACGTCCTCAGAAGGAATCCATTTCCCAAGGGACAGCTGGCCACGGCCTTTCAGAAGCCGTCTATATCTATATCGACCGCGCGGAAATGAACACTTCTGTTCCTTCTCGTCGTTCACCTGTGCACAGAGAAGTCGCAGGAAAGTGACCATGGATGTGTGCTGCAGGTACAGTGAAGATGAACATGTAACTGTGTATGTTTATTAGCATGTGTATGAACGCACCAATATGCACATATACGTACGCAGACTGCTGCTGAGACCTTTAGACTTGTTTGGGACTATATGGCACCAAAGCCTTGGTCCGAGTTCTTGTCAGCCGCATTCTCATGTGAGCTTCAGGACTTGGACAGGATTCTCAGGCAAGCTTTTCCCTCCATCCTTTTTGATATTCAGGCATTTGTTTGGACAGGCAAGTATGCAGAAAAAGAGCTTTACTACTAAAAGTAGTCTTATGATGTTCTCACCTGTTCAAACATCACAACACCCTCTTCCCTTCCCGCTTGACAGAAAAGGGGGGCAAAAATTTGTCATTCATTTGATCCCAGTGCAATGCTGTTCGCTCACAAAGGCAGATCACTCATGTAGGCTTTGTGGTGTTAGGAAGAGTTAGCTCCCTGCTCTCCATTTTCCTTTTCATGGGAATCCAGATGTGTGGCAATGCTTCCATGCCAAGTGGCGATAAGGCAATTGTTTGAACAGATAAGTATATCCAAAAAACAAAAAAAACTTTTAGTGGTAAAAATTCTTTTTTCTGCTTTTGGGTGCTTGGTTTAGTAGTCAGCACTTCCGCATTTACTTTTTGGGATTTCTCTCCCTTTTCCTGATCTTGCTAGTGTTTTATCTTTGACTGATTTTGCTTTCTCTTGATCCATTTGATCCCCGGAGGGAGAGTGGGGATTGTGCATTTTGCTTCCAGTTCACTGAGGGAGACCGTTTCTTAACGTCCGTCGTCCGTTTAAGCCTTAGAACCGAGTGGCTGACTGGGAACTATTTGTAGAGACATTCTCATAAGAAGAGGGCTGTGATGTCTCCAGTGGCCGTGTTCCCACCATCCTTTTGATATTCAGGCGTATGTTGGGACAGGTAAATATCAGAAAAAGGAATGTTATGGCTAACAGTCGTTTTACAATGTGCTGATCCGTCCTAACACCATGATGTCTTTCCACCTCCCCACACTGCCAGCAAAAGGTGCAAAAACTGAGCTAGCTCTCTCAGGGCAAAGTCAGGAAAAGGTGCAAAAACTGAGCTAGCTCTCTCAGGGCACAATGTTGTGAACTCACTAAGGGTGATCACTCTGTCCTTTCCACCTCCCCACACTGCCAGCAAAAGGTGCAAAAACTGAGCTAGCTCTCTCAGGGCAAAGTCAGGAAAAGGTGCAAAAACTGAGCTAGTTCTATCAGGGCTCAATGTTGTGAACTCACTAAGGGTGATCACTCTGTGCCTTTCCACCTCCCTGCACAGTAAGGAAAAGGTGCAAAGACTGAGCTAGTTCTATCAGGGCGCAATGGGTCCTCCCCAGCACCTTCGGGTGTTTCTTTTCTTCTTTGCCTTAACTAGGCTGACCTGGAGAAAGGTCCAGTGATGGTGAGGAAAGACCCACTGACCACAGGGAAAGTCCTGTTGACAGTGGGAAAGACTACAACTTTGGATTCTCTCTTGAGGGCACATAGTCCGTATGGCGAAAGCTTGGCTGTGTCTGGAGTGGCACCGTCTTCATCTGTCCGTGGGCAGGGGTGGTTGGGTCTGTGGGGTGTGCTCGGCAGCTGGGGGGTGGTGTTTTTTGCCGGTGGGCTCTGCAGTCATGAAATTACGGGCTGGTACACCCATGGGGGATGCTACTTTAAGGCTGTTATGAGCTGCATCCTGTAGTCTAATTTACCTCTGTTCAGGAGCAGTTATGTCCCTTGATATCTTAATGGAGTGTCCTGCGCGTGCCTGTACCCATCGTCAACACAGCGCGGGCCTCCAAGGGTGGTACAGGACTGCTCTAAAGGCAGGTGAAGACGGTGCTTCTCTGGGTCCTCCCCAGCACCTTCGGGTGTTTCTTTTCTCAAAGACTGAGCTAGTTCTATCAGGGCGCAATGTTGTGAACTCACCAAGGGTGATCACTCTGGCTGGTGCATGTGTGAACCGAGGCAAAATTCGCTCCCTGTTCTCCCAACTTTTTCTTTCAAAGGGGGTGAAGAGGGAGATCCTGATAACATGGCACTTTTTCTGAGCTGGTGGGGATACGGCATTTGTTTGGACGGGCAAGTGTATTCTGTCACTACTTTTAGTGGTAAAATTCATTCTTCTTTCCTCCTACTGGTTTCACAAAGACTTTGTTCCTGTAAATCAATCGGCAGTATGCCAAACCATTTACTTGCTATTTTCTTCTTTCCTCCTACTGGTTTCACAAATACTTTGTTCCTGTAAATCAATCGGCAGTATGCCAAACCATTTACTTGCTGTTTTCCTTCTGTCCGTGGGATCGGATTTAGTTCTTGATCTGTCTATCCTATCAGGGATACCGTTTTTTCTGCAGGGTGGGAATCAACCCCCCCACACACTTGCCTGTGTTAGTAAGTTAACACAATGTCAGTGCAGTTAGCCACCAGAAAAAATATCACACACACACACACACATATACCCCCCCCACCCCCCCCCCCCCCCACACACACACACACACACACACACACATGAGCACACACACCAGGTGTAACCGATTTACTCACCAGATACACATCCAACCTCTTGGAGTAATAGGCTAAGGTCATCATGTACCACGTGTTTTCGGTCACCGTCAAGCCAGTGTCGAGGCCGGCCACGTACAGAGTGCCGCACAGCAGCACGTTAAATGGCGAACGTTTGGTGTAGGACAACACCACACTCTGACAAAGTCCGTCTGCGTGCGAGGAACTTGCCTTGAAGAGAAACTGGATAGTGCGGAGAACATCTGCAATCACACCGGTTCCAGTGACAACGCAGACGTCGCAATGACAGATCAGGCATGGAGAAGTGAGGAGTCTGGGAGATGAGGGCCCAGACTCTCCACAGAGAGTTTCCCTCCTTCCAAAGGAAGGAGAACTGGTTGAGGGGAGGGATTACGAAAGATACATCAGCAAAAAAAAATAAAATAAATAAAAAATCGAAGACACGAAACAAACACCACCACCACCACCAGTAACAAGAGCAAAAGCATGATAAACAAAGCTTTGTTTAAAAGAGAATATTTCTTATCACGGTGTGGCGGCATTATTTCCCACACATACTATTTGGAATGTTTCATAGTTTCTAAATAAATGGTGTAGGATTGGAGGAACCGAAATAAAGCTGATAATGGGAGTCAAGTTTGTCTTAAAGATTCTTTCCCCTTTACCTCTGACTTAAATTTGAGTCTGTGTTTTAAAACTGGCTGAATGTACATTGTGCATGTATGTATCCATGGAAAATGGTGTGTATGACACTGAAGCCACTGTAAAGCATTCCTTGGGTGATTATTTCAAAAATCTATTGTACAAGAATTTAAAAAATCTATTGTACAAGACAACTTTCCTCTATATATTTTTAGATACAGAGTTTTGCCATTTAGAAAGGGAGGTATGAATGTGAAAATTCCACGAGGAACTCCCAATAATCAGATGTTTCTGTTTATGGTGTGCTGGGGGTAAAAGCTGTACTTTTCACCTAATTAGAAATGAACTATTTCTTGAACTTTAGCCTCAAAGACATTGACACGGTTTGCATCAAAGATGAAGACGATATAAACAGAGAATGGCTGAATCGAGGTTGGATTGCATAGCCTTTCTGTCATTGGCTCTCTTCATTTGATATATCAACTCAAGCTGTTTAATCTGTTACAAACCCCCCCACCCCCCCCCCCCCCCCCCCCCCCAGTCAACTGTCTCTGTCCTCCCCAGAGTCACAACTCTCCCATCTTCCCCTTCATCATCCTTACATTTAAGCTACACTGTATATCTCCCACCTCACCCTTCCACCATCACTTAAACTACGAAAGCAAGAGTTGTCATTCCTGAATTGTCACTGGTCCGATCATTATTCCCTATACAGCCTGAAATCTGGACTTGTTGGTTTTTGCTACTATGTTGTCAAATGACAGTCTAGCGCAAAATGATTGATTTTTCATCTGCCAGTATGGAGTCACATGAAGGATTTAAGAAGAGGGTCTCGTAGCTATGACATCAGCATGATGTACTGACCGACGCAATTAGCCCAAAGATGGTCAAGTACCACCCAACAATGAACCAGGAAAGGCAAACACTACCCACCCCAATGAACCAGGCAGGCAACACCTACTAACAATGAACCAGCAGCGGAACCTACCAAACAATGAACAGGCAGGCAAAACACACCTAAAAAAAACCCAGGCAAGACAACACCTACCTAACAATGAACCAGGCAAACACCTACTAACAATGAACCAGGCGGGCAAACCTACCTAACAATAAACCCAGGCAGACGGACACCTACCTAACAATGACCCCAGCGACAAACACCTACCTAACAATGAACCAGGCAGGCAACACCTACCGAACAATGAACCGGCAGACGGACACCTAACAATGAACCAGGCAGACAACATCCCCACCACAGAACCTGCCAGACGGACCCCTACCTAACAATGACCCAGGCAGGCAAAGCACCTACCTAACGATGATCCGCAGAAACCACCTCCTAACAATGAACCAGGCAGACAAACACCTACCTAACGTTTGAACCAGGCAGCAAACACTACCTAACAATGAACAGGCAACAAACACCTACCTAACATGACCCAGCCCAGACAACACTACCAACAATGAACCAGGCAGGCAAACAAATACCTAACAATGAACCAGGCAGGCAAACACCTACCTAACAATGAACCAGGCAGGCAAACACCTACCCAACAATGAACCAGGCAGGCAAACACCTACCTACAATGAACCGGCAGACGGACACCTACCTAACAATGAACCAGGCAGACAAACACCTACCTAACAATGAACCGGCAGGCAAACACCTACCCAACAATGAACCAGGCAGACAAACACCTACCTAACAATGAACCAGGCAGACGGACACCTACCTAACAATGAACCAGGCAGACGACACCTACCTAACAATGAACCAGCAGACAACACCTACCTAACAATGAACCAGGCAACGAACACCTACTAACAATGAACCGGGCAGCAAACACCTACCTAAATGAACCAGGCAGACAAACACCTACCTAACAATGAACCAGGCAGACAAATTTCAGGCAGGCAAAAATAAAGCAGGCAGACACAAAGCCCCAGATCACAGGACCACAGTTGTTTAACTGAGATTTCAATCGATCTTCCTCACAAAAGCAGTAACAAATGCTATGATACATCAAGATACAGGCCCTACCTATGTGCTTGAGCTTATCAGTGATGGCGGAGGAATTGTCGAGTGAATCATCATCCCAGGCCCAAAGCCTTCTTGCGGGGCAGAGCCTGGCACTTTCATGCCTCCACTTTCTCTTTGATGCTGTGCTGGTCGTCCTCGCTGCTGATGGACAGAGGGGTGGTGCTGGGGAAGATGGGGCGCTGGTGGACAGATCACACGGGAGGGGCTGGCTGGGTGACGGACACTGCCCGCAGCTCCCACACAGACCGCCGACTGCCAGGCTGCAGCACACCTGCAACGCCACACAGTGACAAGGAAGGCTTTCTTTTTTCTTTTTCTCTTTTTTTTTTCTTCGTTATCAGTGGTCGAGTTCTCACAAAAGAGATTATATCTACACTGCAAACACACTTTAATACATATATTTATATATTGCATGCACACACACACACACACACACACACAAAACACCACACACACACACACAAAATGATTCATTGAATGTACAAAAGAGCACTAAAATTAGTATTGTTAAAATCAAGCATCTGACACAGATGATTATAATAAAAAACTTAACATATTAACTTTGCACAACAGAACTTTTGTTCAATAAGGCAGTATGTATGCATAATGTTATGTACGGCAAAGCTCCTAAAAAGATAAGCGACACATTTAAAACTACCATCCATAGACACAATCGTTTTTTTTTATCTTTTCCTAGACCTAGAAATAATCTTATAAATCTAGTTTTTTTTATACTCTGGTGGAAAAGTATGGAACAAGTTACCAACACGCTTTAAAAGTATGAACAATAAATTCCAGTTTAAAAATAATCTGAAAAAAGGGATCTCATGAATGGTTCATAACTTATATTTTTCCCAACCCATTGAAATAATGTTTTATGATTTTACACAGTGTATGCATGTGTCTATGTATATCTGTGTACATGCACGTGCATGAGTGTGTGTGCCTCAAAGGAATGGATATGTCAGTGTTACAGTTTTCTTGGAGTAACATACCATGCACAATTTGTGAAGACGATGTACATATTGTACACAACCTCTCTCTCTCTCTCTCCATTTCGTTACTTTCTGGATTTTTCCCCCTTCTCATTTGTACACTCCCTATCCCCTCCCCCCCCCCCTTCCTCCGCCCCCACCCCCATCCATTTCTTCTCTGGTTCTATTTTTTATTATCTTTGACTTTCATAAATTTCTGTGATGTTTTGCCGTTTCATCTTTTTTTTTTTTATGGATGGCTTGATGTAAAAAAGCTGATTTATTGCTTATTCAATGTTCCACCTGAAAATAAAATTTTGACTTGAAAACACACACACACACCCGATGCACTAGCACACACATACACACACATGCACATGTGAGCTCACATGTACACACACGCACACAACACACACACACACACCACACACATGTACACACATGCCCCTACCACAACACACACACATGCCCCTACCTGTTTCGACACCGACAGGCTGACACTCAGGTACTGCATCACGTTGACACTTATCAGCAGATCCAGCTGAGGAACGGTGATGGTGTAGGTGAAGAAGTTGCTTTGCTCCACCTTCATGGCACAGCCCTCTGTGGTCACCGTCTGGGTCACGCTGACGTCCTTGGCTTCACCATGACCATCAGGTGTATAGAGCTTGATGGAGAGTAGGATATCCTGATCACCTCATCATGTAGGGTGACCGACACGCCTTTGATGCAAGGTTCTGAAGATCTTGGCGATGGACAGTCTATCTCCTCCACCTGTGCATGACCATTGGGGAAAAGAAAAAAGCATAATTGTTTTTTCTGTTAGCAAACACTTTATACAACACCCAGATCTGTAAACCTCTCTGTTACACTCACAACTGCTTGTGGACACACAAACATGCATGCATGCACACACATATATCTTCTCAAGTTTCATGGCATATCTATTCATCATTCCCACACCCTGCACATCCCCCTCCCCTTTTCCAAAAGAAAATGAGAGTGAGAAAACAGAGCAAAGTGTTCAGCCCTTGTGTTTGAATGACTGAAAACCCATCTCTTCCAGAGTGACCTCCCTTAACTAGCCAACTTCCTGTACACAAGATTTAACCACTCGCTTCAAACCTTTTCCTCAGAGCAGTGAAGTTGGTGAGACTTGTACTGTTTGAGCAGGCAAGCAGACCTTTGAAAGAAAATTTTTCCCTTTCCACATATTAAAAATCATATACTGTTATATATAACATATCACTGTTATCATTACTGTTGATGTTGTTGTTATTTTCAGGGTTATGATAATTTTAGATTTCTCCCCTTCCGTACGTGCCCCTTTCCCCCCCACCACCCTCCCTCTTCCCTCTTCCCTTTTCTTCTTCATTAATGTGTGTGTGCGTATGTGTTATCGTTTACTTTTCAAAAAATGCGATAAATGTTCATTACAACAAAGAAAAAAAACAACATGGGGGTAAAACTGTGCGCTGACAATGCAGACAGTCAATGCTCTCATCGTTGTTCTGACATGCGCTTCACATCAAACATGTTTGACCTCTGAGGACCTATTTGCTCGACCCATCAACGGAGAAAAAGGAAGGTAACTCTGTTTGCAATATGAAGATACGCGTTATATTCCCCTTTATTTTTTTCTCGGAACAGGTCTTTTTTACTCCATCAGTCAATAGAGTAAGAGAATACCACAACATGGATGTGGAATATGGGAAAATATGCGTTTTATTCCCTGATTGATTTTTCTTTTTCTTTTTTGAACAGGTCTCCTTTACACCATAAATCAATCAGAGAAAAAGAATACCGAAACATGGGTGTGAAATACTACACTGGGTAATGAAGACACCGTCTTACAAGCAGTTTGATTTCCTTTATCATCTTTGTGGATTCATATCTACATGTCTTGGGTTTGATATGACATCAACCGTTTACCAAATGATGCATGCACAAATCGCATAACGATCTTGAACCGTAAACTGAGAAAAGGTATTTGCATAGGAACGATATGAATTATCTTCCCTTGATTTTTTTTTTTTTTTTTGAACAGGTCTTCAAGCATGCCTAACAGCATCAAACCACTCACCGTGATGTTCAACTGGTTCACCATGAGAAGAACGTAAGAACCCAACAGTTCCTTCAGGTTGTGGATCTTCCCACTGAAGAGCCCCAGCATGCCACCAGACTGCAGAAGGCAAGCGACGGTCTCCCCTGGGGTCGGAGGCCGAGTCGGACCCTCAGCCACGCTGCAGTCCTTTCCCGTGTAGCCCGCAGTGCACGTGCTGCAGTACTCATCCCCCTGCCACTCCAGCTGGCACGCACACCTGTCACAGACAACACATCACAGCCCGCTACAGGCACATCTGTCACAGACAACACATCACAGCCCGCTACAGGAGACAGGCACACCTGTCACAGACAACACATCACAGCCCGCTACAGAAGACAGGCACACCTGTCACAGACAACACATCACAGCCCGCTACAGGAGACAGGCACACCTGTCACAGACAACACATCACAGCCTGCTACAGGCACACCTGTCACAGACAACACATCACAGCCCGCTACAGGAGACAGGCACACCTGTCACAGACAACACATCACAGCCTGCTACAGGCACACCTGTCACAGACAACACATCACAGCCCGCTACAGGAGACAGGCACACCTGTCACAGACAACACATCACAGCCCGCTACAGAAGACAGGCACACCTGTCACAGACAACACATCACAGCCCGCTACAGGAGACAGGCACACCTGTCACAGACAACACATCACAGCTCGCTACAGGAGACAGGCACACCTGTCACAGACAACACATCACAGCCTGCTACAGGCACACCTGTCACAGACAACACATCACAACCTGCTACAGGCACACCTGTCACAGACAACACATCACAGCCTGCTACAGGCGACGGCACACCTGTCACAGAACAACACATCACAGCCCGCTACAGGAGACAGGCACACCTGTCACAGACAACACATCACAGCCTGCTACAGGAGACAGGCACACCTGTCACAGACAACACATCACAGCCTGCTACAGAAGACAGGCACACCTGTCACAGACAACACATCACAGCCTGCTACAGAAGACAGGCACACCTGTCACAGACAACACATCACAGCCTGCTACAGAAGACAGGCACACCTGTCACAGACAACACATCACAGCCTGCTACAGGCACACCTGTCACAGACAACACATCACACCTGCTACAGGCACACCTGTCACAGACAACACATCACAGCCTGCTACAGGGACGGCACACCTGTCACAGACAACACATCACAGCCTGCTACACGAGACAGGCACACCTGTCACAGGACAACACATTCACAGCCTGCTACACAAGACAGGCACACCTGTCACAGACAACACATCACAAGCCCTGCCTAACAACGACGACAGGCACACCTGTCACAGACAACACATCACAGCCTGCTACACAAGACAGGCACACCTGTCACAGACAACACATCACAGCCGCTACACGAAGACAGGCACACCTGTCACAGACAACACATCACAGCCTGCTACACGAGACCAGGCACACCTGTCACAGACAACACATCACAGCCTGCTACAAAGAAGGCACACCTGTCACAGACAACACATCACAGCCTGCTACATGAGACAGGCACACCTGTCACAGACAACACATCACAGCCTGCTACAGAAGACGGCACACCTTCACGACAATCACACACAGACACAAGGCACACCTGTCACAGCAACACATTAGCTACACGAGACAGGCACACCTGTCACAGACAACACATCACAGCCTGCTACAGGACAGCACACCTGTCACAGACAACACATCACAGCCCGCTATCACGTGCAGCCACCGTCACAGAACACATCACAGCTGCAGAACGAATCCTTCAAAATCCATACAGCACTGTACAGGAGACAGGCAACCTGTAACAGACTACCAATGCAAGTTGTACAGAAGATCGGCGTTACACCTGAACAAACATACAGGTATCACAGCCTGCACTATGAACACAGAAAAGTCACCTATTCGACAAACTCAGCATGTTAACTAGTGGACCAGGCAATTTCTTGCGATCTGAACACTCACAGTGTATGCACAGCGACACATGAAATGCCAGTAAAATCACAAGTTAAAGACCATTATCACCATGCATACACCAAGATTACAGATGTCAATGATCTACATAAATTGCTATCTTATCAAATACAAGCATTGCCTGGACAAAGTGTCACCTTATTCTGCATGCTCCTTTTCGTTTGCATCAAACCTCTAATTTACGCAATATTCATCTCCTTCAAACTGACCACCTACAGAATCAGGTTCAAGATCTGAAAACAGCACAAAATAAAATGTGGAAATGTTGCACACTTTGGTTGTGAAGTTTTTATCAGTCAAAATCTACCTCTGCAGACGTTTTGTCCATTCAAGATCAGTTCAGTTTCATAATCAAGGAGGTGCACTGCGTGCAACTAGCCAAACACTACACCATTGCTAAGTTGAGCATCTGCAGATGATTTTAAAGCAATGGCTAAATGAATTAATGACTAACATGGAAAATTTAAGAAGAGGGTGTCATGGCTATGACTTTCAATTCTGTCTACGTATCAGCCCAACGCACTGGTCAGACTTGATACTACCAAACTTGGTTGCCTTATGTTATCATTTCACAGAACTCAAGTAACGGACGTACCAACCACACACACAGACGACCTTCCTGTGTCATGGTCACAGACCCCGTGGCCATGACAGGCAGGACTGCCGGCGTCCCCGAGCAACGATGGTCACAGTCCCGCCCCCAAACCCCGCCAGACATTGGCAGGTTTGGGTGGCGACATCAAAGCGCCCAAACACACAACGCCTGTCGCACTGCTCGCCCACGTACAGAGGGAAGTGTCGGGAAGGGAACTGGTTACAAAGCACCTGCCCCGGCCAGGTGTCCGTCCCAAGCACCCTTTCACATCTCGAGGTAAAGGTTAGAACGGCAGCCATGGACCAATCCACCGCCTGACCAGCGATGACGTCTTGCACACAGACGGAGGTGAAGAAACTTATCGCTGCGGTCAGACTGCCGCACGGACCCTGCAGTGCTGCCTGCCCGAACAAAGCTGCACACGTGGAATGGGCATCCTGGTACACAGACGATATCACTGATATGGAAATATGAACGTCGATGTCCACGGCGACGTCTGTGTACACCCAGGCTGCGCCAACAGAAGACAGTGACAGGCGATGGGCGTGGACGATGTCGGTGACCTCAAGACCAACCCCGGTGTTGAGAATCCAGCCCAGCACCATGCCTGGGGGAGGTGTAAGGTGGAGGTGTAGCCAGGTGCTAAGCACGTGATCTGGTGTCAGCAGGCGGTTCCACACCGTCACGTGATGCACGTGACAGTACAATGGATTGGTCTGAGGATATACATACACACACATACATACACGCACGGACGCATGCACACACACACACACGCACGCTCATGCACATGCATGCATGCACACACACACACATGCGCATGCACACGCACACACACACACACACACACACACAGAGTTCCGTCAACAATCACCTTAGAACCATGTCAACAGTCACCCTATATTCAGCACATAGTCACATGCCAACAGTCACAATAAAATCAGTCAAATCCAGTTATCACCTTACGATGATTTCATCAACTGTCACCTCGGTGTTACCCCATCAATCATCACACAAGCTGTACCCTATAATCATTGCATCAACAGTCACCTTACAATTATCACATCAACCATCACCTTACAATCATCACATCAACCATCACCTTACAATCATCACATCAACCATCACCTTATAATCATCACATCAACCATCACCATTACAATCATCACATCAGCCACAACCATTGTAATCATCACATCAACCATCACCTTACAATCATCACATCAACCACCAGCATTACAATCATCACATCAACCATCACCATTCCAATCATCACATCAGCCATCACCTTACAATCACCACATCAACCACCACCATTACAATCATCACATCAACCATCACCATTCCAATCATCACATCAACCATTACCTTACAATCATCACATCAACCATCATCTTACAATCATCACATCAACCATCACCATTACAATCATCACATCAATCTACACCTTACAATCATCACATCAACCTTCAACTTACAATCTTCACATCAATCTACACCTTACAATCATCGCATCAAATATCATTACAACCATTACATCAACCATCACCTTAGTTACAATCATCCCATCAAACATCAACTTGCAGTCATCACATCAATCTTTCTATACAATCATTACATCAACCATCTTGTTACAACCATCACGTGAATAATTACCTTAGAATTATAACATCAACCATTACTTTACAGTCTTCACATTAATCATCACTTTATAATTATTGCATCAACCATCACCTTATGATTATTGCATCAACATCACTTTATAATTATTGCATCAACCATCACCTTATGATTATTGCATCAACATCACTTTATAATTATTGCATCAACCATTACATCAACCATCACCTTATAATCATGGCATCAACCATCACCTTATGATCATTGCATCAACTATCACCTTGTAATTATTGCATCAAACATCACCTTTCTTCTTATTATTGCATCAACCATCACCATACAATCACTGTCTTAACCATCACTTTACAATTATCAGGTAAACCATGTAAACCATTACTTTACTATAATTACATTAAAGAGATATTACCATCATCACATCAACCACTACCTTACAATCATCATGTAAACCATTACTTTATTCCCATTGTCCGGCTGGGCTATAAGCAACATTATCTTATTCCCATTGTCCGGCTGGGCTATAAGCAACATTATCTTATCTTATTCCCATTGTCTTATCATCATCATCATGTAAAAGTTAGTTAGTTAGTGTTTTATAGGGTCCAGCGGACTACTAGGAGCCAAATCAGGACCTCAGCTATCATATCTAAGTCTCTAAATACAAATACCCACACTTGTATTAACACATCGTTTAAAATTTATGAGGACAAAAACACAATTATCTGTTCAACTCTGGCGACACCTGTATACATTATTAAAACACTATATTTTATAAAATAAGTTTACCGCTTTCAAAAAAGAAAAAATAATATCTACTGAAATCTCACGAAAAAGAACCGATAAATCACTGGTGGAAAAGAACTTCTCTCTGATACACATCAAATCAGCACATTCTGTCAAAAAAATGATTAACACTGAACAAGCTGTCACACGCAACACACCATGGGGGGTCTTCCCTTCTGAATATCCAACTGTGCGTTATATAGCTGTGCCCAATATGTAACCGTGACAAAACCGATTCCTCTTTACGGTTACGTACTACCGATGGGAAAGGATTGGTTAAATCTGGGCAAATTTTAAACAATTTATTATGAATTTGATTACACCATTCATTCTGCCACAGTTCACGACAATACAAACTAGATTTATGACGTAGATCAGAGTGAGGAACAAACTGCATATGCCTCCTGGAAAGACTTGCACCGAGAGCTTGTTTGGCTGCTTTGTCCACCACTGAGTTACCATAGATTCCCATGTGGCTGGGACCCACAAGAAAACTATATGCTTTCCCGAAGAGACAAGCTGAGTATGAAGATCATGAATATCAGCCAAAACTGGATGTGACACTTCTCTTGTCGATAAAGCTGACAATGCCGACAATGAATCCGATAAAATAAGGAAATCATTCTGATCTGACCTGAACACCGCACTGAGGGCCAGATGTAAAGCCTTCAGTTCAGCAGTATATCATCATGTAAAACACTACTTCACTACCATACAAGTAAAGTGACATTACCATCATTGCATCAACCATCACCACACAATCATTGAATCAACCATCACCACACAATCATTGCATCAACCATCACCACACAATCATTGCATCAACCATCACCACACAATCATTGAATCAACCATTGCCTTACAATCATCGTGTAAACCATTACTTTACTACTGTCACAGTAAAGTGACATTACCATCATTGCATCAACCATCACCACACAATCATTGCATCAACCATCACCACACAATCATTGCATCAACCATCACCACACAATCATTGCATCAACCATCACCACACAATCATTGCATCAACCATCACCAAACCAACCATCACCGTGCAGTCGTTGCACCAATTGCAACTTACAATCGTCATATCAACAATGACATTAAAGTGACATTACCATCACCAAACCAACCATCACCGTGCAGTCGTTGCATCAATTGCAACTTACAATCGTCATATCAACAATGACATTAAAGTGACATCACCATCACCAAACCAACTATCACCGTGCAGTCGTTGCATCAATTGCAACTTACAATCGTCATATCAACAATGACTTTAAATTGACATTACCATCACCAAACCAACCATCACCGTGCAGTCGTTGCACCAATTGCAACTTACAATCGTCATATCAACAATGACATTAAAGTGACATTACCATCACCAAACCAACCATCACCGTGCAGTCGTTGCACCAATTGCAACTTACAATCGTCATATCAACAATGACATTAAAGTGACATTACCATCACCAAACCAACCATCACCGTGCAGTCGTTGCACCAATTGCAACTTACAATCGTCATATCAACAATGACATTAAAGTGACATTACCATCACCAAACCAACCATCACCGTGCAGTCGTTGCACCAATTGCAACTTACAATCGTCATATCAACAATGACTTTAAAGTGACATTACCATCACCAAACCAACCATCACCGTGCAGTCGTTGCATCAATTGCAACCTTACAATCGTCATATCAACAATGACTTTAAATTGACATTACCATCACCAAACCAACCATCACCTTGCAATCACTGCATCAACTGCAACCTTACAATCATCATAATATCAACAATGACTTTTACAGTGAAAGCCACCATCTTCTTCATACAAAACAATCATCAAATCAACACTCTAAAACATACATATGAACAAATACAGAGACAGCGACATAAACAAACATAGGAGCACCTTGTGTACGTGTCTGCAAGCACGTTTTTAAAAATATTTGCACACATGCAGACAAATACAGACACACAGTGAGCATGTACACATATATTCCTAAACTATGTCACACACACATATATATAGTATTGCACAAACATCAGCACTGCACAAACTTAAGAACACATACACACATACACCTGGCCTTACCACTGGTTTTGTGGAGTCAACCAAGGGTATCTGCCACGTCGCCACCGCCAGAGACCCGTCTGCCGGCCAGACCCCCACCCACGCTTTGAGCACCTGGTAGACTCGCTTCACCTCCATCCCACTGTGCCACAGGTAATGCACAACGGCCACACCTGTCTGTCGATCGTACACCAAAGCACGGCGGACCAGACGTCCACCTTCACTCTGATGTGCGTGTGTATCAGGCCTCCCCTGTAGTACAGGGCCAGGTGACTGTCCTGTATCAGCACAGCCAGGTTGTGTGTGTTGGTGTAGGTCCAGATCACAGCGGAGGTCAGGTTGGTTTGGGATGAAATCTGCAAGCTGACCGTCAGGGTCAGGTGCTGCGAGTGCAGGTAGGTGTCAGACCAGGGCGCTGTTATCAAGTACCCGCCGCTCAGAGCCACAGCCATGGAAGTAGGGAGTGAGACTGAAGAGGGCGCTATTGCTCCAGCAAGACGCTGTCCGCGAGACTTCTCTTCCATGTGGCTAAATAGGTGTGGATCACGGTGGATGAAGAGGCCACGTAGGTTTGCAGGTAGGCAGAGATGCCCAGAGCCCTGATGAGGCAGGCTGCATCTTCACTGTCACAGGTGTTGGTGGGTTCTGGGCACACCTGCCACAGAGCCCTTGGATTTGTGAGCAGGACGATGACAATGTCACCTGAAGGTCCAGGTAGGCTTCTCTCATAGCGATGGACAGGCGGAGGCCCGAAGGGTGTTCAAGTTGCAGGTTGAGTCTGTCGAGGGCCACGAGCTTGACATTGGAAGCCAAAGAAACCAAGGGGGATAGCTGCTGACTGGTCTGATCGATGGTGATGTGAGAGGTGTTGAGAGCGTCTATCAGCAGGTACGTGCCAGACACCTGAATGGCTGTCTGTACGATGCATGATCCAAACTTGTGGCAGGGTCGGGACAGCACGTCCACTGTCCACGACTTGGCGCCATCTTCAAAGAACCTGAAAATCCCACTGTGACTGAAGGTCACCCCGGCTCCATCCAAGGTCATCAGGTGGCTGTTGGCAGTGAAAGAGCAGAACGGTGATGCTGACGACGAGGTGGATTGGACGGTGACAGCGCAGTCTCCACCTTTCCAGCCCGTTGAACACCTTGTGCAGTTTCCTCCTGTCCATCCCACCTCACAAACACACTGACCTGAGAGGGGATCACATTCACCATGGTGACCGCAGGTACTGGCCACCCCGCCAGGACAGACAGACAGACACTGGGACCCCCAGAATCCTGTATGACAATGACAATGCCATGATGGTGGTACCTCGATCTCGCTGTCATCACTCACTTGCTCGCGTGCCACCACTGTGCCAAAGAAACATTCCACGGAGCAGTCGGGCCCTCCAAACTGAGGGTAATGATCAAACAGATGACACAGGTGCTGACCAGGCCAGGTGGCAAGTGCCAAGCTGTACCGACACAGATCTGCTATGGACAGTGTCACAGTCAGGGAAGCAGAGACAGATCCCATTGCCGCTACATCACTCAAACACATGGCGTAGTAAAACTGCACAAAGCTCTGGTGGGTCCTGGAACACTGGGACGTCAGCTCTGTGCTGAAAAGAGCAGAGCTACACTGAGTTTCCGCTTCTTCCAACAGCTCTGCATCCACAAAAAGATGGGATAAGGGATGAAGGGGTGTGAGTAAAGGAGGTCGGACAGTCTCCATGCTGGTGGAGATCTCGTCCAGTCATAGGTGTAGAAACTGAAGGTGTATCTGCGAATACGATCCACACTGACGGTGCCCTGCCCTTCGTTGAACGTCCAGTGAACAAAGACGCCAGAGGTGAAGAACAGTCTTCGGCTCTGCCAGGCTGCAAACACTTCAGCCTGGGTGACCACATGGTGCCACACTCTCAGCTCATCTACCTCTCCTGTGAACCCCCTGATCAACGGAATGCTCACGAACCCTTCCCCTGCAACCTGCGTCCAACCGCCTAGCGTCACGACTCCATCAGCCTCAAAGACAAACTGGCTGGAGACGTCCACGTGGTGAGAGAGAAACGGGCTGGCTGAATTGTTGATGTAGATGTCAAATCGGTGAAGAGCGGCTGTGTAGACAAGCACCAGTTCATTCCACAAACTGACCGTCAGACTGAGGCCAGTGTCGTGCATGGTGTCATTGATGACGACCTTCACAGAACTGTCATAGACCAATCCAAAGAGGGAATATCGTCCGTATGACACGAGCACCCCGGTGTCCCCGTCAGGCTTCACCAGTAGGGCCAACGACAAGTCCTGTCCAGGCTGGAAAACACCTGGCAATATCTCAGAGGAGACACCGTCACCATGAAGCTTCAGAGCATGGACAGCAGGGGAGATAACAGCAGTTTCACCATAGGGACTGTTGTCGAAAAGAGGTAAGAACAGGCTGTGTTGTTGGAGTACTGTCCAGGTGGAATAATGCGGAGTGCTGGAGTCCGTGTGATTGTAGCCACACAGTCCACAGGTCTCCGCATCAGAACACAGCGAGGAGTTGGCTCTGGCTGTGAGCGTGATGTGCCGCTGGTCTGTCCGGACCTTCACCCTGAACTGCTGAAGGGAGTCACTGACAGTGTATTCGTGGGTCGACTCCCACCTTACTGTGAGAGAGGTGAAGGCAGCCGCGATGGGGAGGGATCAGGGGACGTGAGGGATTCGCCGTTGATCCAGATCCGAGCGAGGTCATCCACAGTGTGTCCAGCTCTGATCAAAACGGTATCGGCACCAGACCGGAAGCCAACAGCGGTGGTGCACAGGGCGGCTTCCTCACAGAACGTGACTCTGGCCTGCACGTCCACCTGCAGGTCGGCAGACCTCAGCACATGGAACTCCCCTGCCTGCTGCAGACTGAAAGAGGCCTGGTGCATGGACACAACATGACTCAGGCCAAACACAGAGCAGAACTGGAGAGAGCTGGCCGAGGTGTCCGTGTCGTTGGGGACTACAGGTGGGGTGAACGTGGAACAGTCACTGCCTGACCAGCCGTCTTCGCACCTGGCACAATCGCTGTCCTGCGACCAGGTGGGCTGGCACTGACACACACCTGACGTTGTGTTGCAGAAACCGTGACCGCTGCAAGGGTTGCTGGTGCCACCGGGACAGATGTTGCTGCAGTCGTAGCCCCAGTATCCAGGGTTGCAGTGACAGATGCCGTCATCCTCACGGGTGACCCCGAACTTGCAGGACACGGTGCACAGCTGGCTGTACAGAGGGTCTTCCTGGTCCTGGCAGATGGTCGTGGTGGACCGAAGCACTCGCATGCAGTACAACACATAGGCCGCTGTGTTAAAGCTGTAGACATCTTCATCGCTGGCCACAGCCACATCCCCTACACAGGCTCTGAAGGCGTAACTCTGGATTGGATCACCCAGTCCACTGCAAGCATCCAGGATGGCCGTGTCTGTTCTGAGACGGTCGCAGGATGTTCCTGCCATCTCTGGTTCAAAAGAGTGACGTGTGTGATAGAGGATGGCCTCCCCTTGCTCCCACTGCACAGAACTAAGCACCCACCAAGCCCCACTCGCCGGCAGGTACAAATCCAAATGAGAAACGCTGTCCACAACCATATGACCTTCGCCTTCATTCAGAGACCACACAGCCAGGACGGAGACGTAGTCCCTGCTGACCCTAACGGACGACGTCTGCAGTACTTGGTACACAGTCAACGCTTGCAGCCACAGGCGCACCTCATCCACTGTACCGATGAAGTAGGTGGCTGTGATGTCGTTCCCACCGATGTAGAGTTGTCCCCCTTCCAACATCAGGGCTTGGGAGACGGTGAGGACGTCGGCCTGAAGCCCTGCTCCTGGAGTCAGCAGGTAGAGGGTGATGGTGCGGTGACTGTGGTGAATCACCACAGCCAAGTGCTGAACCACCCCCACTGACACCATCACCGATGTGGAGAACTGCACCCCATCCACCCACACTGCAAGCACCGAATCGTTGATGGCAACCGATACCTCTGTGCTCGCCACGTACCTGAACACTGTGCCTGCCTGCATCTTTTCAGGCTGAATCTTCAACTCGAAGGTAACGTTTGAATTGCTGCTTACTGCAAGCAGACTACCAGTGTATGCTGAAGAGCCGTTGAATCTGACGGCAAAACCGTCTGGAGATGGATTTCGGCTGTTGGTGTCTGAAGCGTAAATGAATCCTGTGGAGATCCAGCTGGCAAGACTCCAGCGGTGGGCGAAGTCGGTGTTAATGAAAGCTGTGTTCACACTGGCCAGGGCTACCACGCCCGAGGCGTCCACAAAGTCATCGTCCTTGTTCCCATTGCAGTTCCCACAAAGACCGTAAGAGGAGGTGCACACAGAGGTGTGCAAGGTGAAGGTCACTGTCATCAGGAACTCCTGAAGGATCACGTTCAGCGTTATCTGACTTCCTACCGTCACATCTACAGAAGTAGGTGAGAACTGGGTCAAGGTCAAATTGAGGTCAGAAAGATGGATGGAGTTGCTGTCCACTTCAACTCCATTCTGCCACAGGACCAGTCCCGTACCAGCAGCCGACTCTGACATGGTGAGGGTCAGATTGCTGGTGTCTGTCCTGATCCACAGGGACTTCATGCACGTGGCTCTGTTGCCCGGGCAGGGCAGGATCTGGCCGTGAAAATCCACATCCTGTACGTCCAACACGTGAACTCTCCAAGGCTGTCAAAGTCAAAGGCCTGTCCGTCAAACATGACCACGTGAGAGAACCCATACAGCATGCACACTCGGCTCTCTCCCAGCAACGCCGAGTCAGCCACCAAGGCCACGCTGCAGTCCGACCCCGCCCAGCCCTGAGCGCAGCGCGTGCAGGTGGAATCCAGGTGAGTGTTGAGAGAGCAAGAGCAGGTGCCGTGTTCGTCACAGGCACCCCCTCCACACACACCATCTGAAGACGCAGGACAGGTGAGGTGACAGGTGTCTCCGTAGAACCCTTCCAGGCATTTACACTCTTGGGGGTCCTCCAGCCAGTGACCAGACAGACACTCGTGGCTACAGCCAGTCCCCGTCCATCGTGGGAAGTATCGGCCAGGGAAGTCATGACAGAAGAGACGAGCGGGCCAAGGCAGGGACGCCTGCTGGCTGTAATACTCGCAGACATGGCCAAGACCACCACTACCTCCAGAGCAGCCGAGGTCCTGTGGAAGTGGAGGCTGTTGAAGACACACTGCCGGTGGAAAGCCTCCAGCGCTGGGCTGCCAAGGTGGTTGCAGCTGGAGCTGATTTCTGAGCTCTGTGTGTGGTCTGTGCAGAAGGAGGTGTAGGCACTGGCGTCATAGGAATCCACAATGGAATAGATGTTGTAGTCGTCTAGAGGGGAGGGTGTAAGGGTAGTCCACTTCCGTCCACGCAGGGTGCCACCAGGGATCCACAGGGAAGACGAGCTTGATGCCAGCGACCACGTCGACAGACACATCCCCAAAACCTTCCTCCAACTTCCAGAAGCATGTCAGTGAAGCGTCCTCAACATGGTACATCTTCAGCCTCTGACGGATCTCGAGAATGGTCAAAAGTCTCTTCCAGATCTTCACATCATCAACAATGCCTTTCAGGTTCCACTGAAACCCCTCAATTTCTGTGCTCAGCAGGTTACGTTGTCCAATCACCAAGGTGCCCCCATTGACAAAGAAGTCAACGCCGTTGTTGATGTTGATGATCGCCGAGGAAATGGTGATTTCATCTTTCAGGAGAATGAGGCTGAGCCGTGCAGCCTGGGATGCCCAGTTGACGGTCAGATGGTGCCACGTGGACTCCTCCACCCTCAGCGATGTCCTCTCCTCCACAGAACCGTAGGCCACCACTACCATGTTCTGACACAAACTGACAGTGAGGTCGGTTGAAGTTCCAGCTCTGTATGACCACAGTGACTGACAATCTGTGGAGACAGAATCCAGTTTAAAACGGATCTCCACTGCGGCATTCGGGGTGTGAAAACAAACAAAGGTTCACTGACAACGTGCGAACGGGCAAAGCGTAGTCCATATCCTGAGGTTGCTGGGGTCACCGAGATGAACTGAAAGAGGGAATCTGCCTGGTCAACCCCCATGATGGACCAAACATGGTGTGGATGGAGTGCTGGTTCAGGTAGGGTGTGCGTGATCCGACAGCACAATGCCGTCCTTGGTGACAAAGTCTTGGTGGGAGACACAACGTCACTACAAGAGCTGAACAGTCCCAGGCTCACGTTGCACACCTCAAAACTGGCCCTGACGCTGACGTCAATGCCGACTTCATGCATGTACATGCTGATGGTCATCGTCTCCCCTGACTGGATGGTGATGTGGCGGTTGTCCACCAGCTGGAGGTTCACCTCAGCGACCAGAGTGGGAAGTGCCACGAGTGCCATCTGTCTCCCGTTGTAAGCGGCCAGAACACCTGTCGACAGAGCCTGCAGCTCCAGCAGCTGTGTGCCGATTTCCACAGCCACCGCCTGACACAGGACCACTCCGCTGTTGGCCGAGATGACAAACTTGCCGTGCACCCTCACCCTCAACCCCCCAGCGGTCAATGTTGTGTCCAACAACACATGCTCCCCCACACCCTGGTAGTTGTACATGCTGCCGTCGAAGGTCTGGACATGGCCGGAGCCGTAGCTGTTTGCCACGTACTGAAACTGGCGAGGATTGCTGGCCGGACTGTCCAACATGGCTACGCTGCAATCCGTCCCGAATCGCCCATCCTCACACTGAGTGCAGTTGTCGGCTTGCTTCACCCCAGCGTAGCACTCACACTGACCCGTCTCCTGCTGACACTGGCCGTTGCCATGACACGGATTGCTGGCGCCCCCTGGACAAGCGTGTTGACAGGCGCTGCCCCAGTAGCCAGGGAAACAATGGCAGTAGCCGCTGTGGTTTCCTTCAAACACGGCTGGCGTCTGTCATTGGAGGGAAAAAAGATCTGTGTGAGCATAATTACATGCACGTGTGTGTGAGTGTGTGTGTGTTGTGTGCGTGTATGTGCACGCGTGTGAGTGTATGTGTAGACGTAACACAAATATCTGAGAGACGGACATCAAAGAGAGAGGTCATGTGTTTTGTTGTGGTGTGTGTGTGTGTGGTTGTTTTGTGTGTGTGTAGGTATAACATAAAAATATTTTCATTTGAAAGATGGAGATCAAAGAGAGAGGCCATGTCTATTGTGTATATGTGCATGTGTGTGCTGTATGCATGAGTGTTTTGCACTTGAGTGTATACAACTTTGTGCCTGAGCCGCAGCTCCTGCCCTGTTGAAACAAAGACAGTTCAAGCTAGGGACGCAGCACATCAGCTTCTACACAGATAATGTGAACTGCAACCACAAAAAAAGTCACAAATATCAATTCTGTCTACACAACACTCCATGCTCTTCCCCAACTGCTGTGCGTGAGGAAGGTCTGGATCTGTTCCTCCATGTCTTCACCTGCAGGACAGGCTGACAGGCACACGGGAACCTCCAACATCAAGTCCCCATCTACATGCCACAGGCACATGCTGGGAGTCCAGCCTACCTGGCACTGTCAAAGACAAAGCGGAAGACTAATCAAACGCCAGGCAGACCACAGACCAGACTCCCAGGTCCTAGCCGACAGAGGGCAGAACAAAGTGACCACACCTGTCTGACCAAGACAAGGACCAAGCTCGCTTCCACCTATGAACAACCAGGGAACTTCTACAAAGTATCTTATACAAGCACTTCTTCAAACTCTGACCTGCTGCCAGCAAACAGGTTGCAAACGTTAGTTTATACATATCTCACAACACTGCAGCAGGAGTTTTAATTTTGACCTTAATAATTATTTTATGTCCCGAACACTGCGAAACATTCTGTAAATGAATTATCCAAGACCACTTTTTCTTTCCTTTTTTTTCTTTTCTTTTTTTTTTTTTTTTGGTCATCCGAGTCAGATTATACCACTCAACATTCCCTCTTTAAGGAACTGAGTATGTGGGCCACTGGCAATGTGAAGCAAGGACCGACTATCATATGATGCTATTATAATGATAAAAGGCACTTCAGTCAGTCTAGGACCCTGGCAAGCCTTACGTTCTCTCTCCAGTCAAATCAAAACTTGTGTAAGCCCCTGCACAGATTCTCCAGTTTAAAGCTCTTGAGCACAACCACATTCCAGCTCTAAAACTTTCCAGCAAAACCACAAACCTTAGAAACACCTATGCCAACTCTCCAATCCAATCCCAAAACTTTACAAACACCTGAACACTTTTCAAGTCATGCTCTTTAATGGCCTAGCTGACCTCAGAAGGGGTGGGGAGGGGGGAGTAGAAGGAACCACACTGGGGCCGACACCTTCCCCAAGACCTGAATATGATCTTCAGTTAAATCCCCAAACTTGCAAAACACCTGTCCAATCTCTCCAGTTAAATCCCCAACCTTGCAAAACACCTTTACAAACTCTCCAGTTAAATCCCCAACCTCGCAAAACACCTTTACAAACTCTCCAGTTAAATCCCCAACCTCGCAAAACACCTATACAAACTCTCCAATTTAACCCCAAAACTTAACAAAACACCTGTACAATCTCTCCAGTTTAATCCCAAAACTTACAAAACACCTGTCCACACACTCCATTCAACTTCCAAAACTTACACACATTTGCACAAACTCTCCCACTAAAGACCTTTTCACTTGCCCAGACTCTTCAATCAACTCCTCCCCAAGACTACTGAACACCTGCACGGACACCCCGGCTACATCCACAGACAACCACCTGCAAGGACTATGGGAACCTTGCAACACAGACATCAGCCACTCAGAGGTGAAGTGAGCAAAAAATAAGAAATAAAATCTTTGCTGTGATGAATGATTACTACTCTCTCTCTCTCTATCTCTCTCCTCCTTTCTTTGCTGAGGTTGTCAACAACAGACATGTTAGAAGGCACATCTATTTGTTAAATTTTTTGCTAACACATTTCAAAGGAAACAGACAGGTTGTTCATTTTTCTTGCTATTTTTCTTCTCATATTTATCTGTCAAAACAATACTTTCTTCCTGCTCAGCATGAATCGTTGCTTTAATAGAAATCCCCAAACTTAGAAATTGAAAAAAAAAAAAAAAATCACAATTAAATATAAACAAAATGCAAAGCATATAAATGTACTCCCAGTTAGTACAAAAAAGAAAGAAAAAAAAATATACATATTACATTATATTTAATATATATATATATATATATATATATATTGGATTCTCTCTTGAGGCACATAAGACCGTATGGCGAAAGCTTGGCTGTGTCTGGAGTGGCGCTGTCTTCGTCTGTCCGTGGGCAGGGTGGTTGGGTCTTGGGGTGTGCTCGCAGCTGGAGGGTGGTGTTTTTTCCGCCGGTGGGCTCTGCAGTCATGAAATAACGGGCTGGTACACCCATGGGGATGCTACTTTAAGGCTGTTATGAGCTGCATCCTGTAGTCTAATTTACCTCTGTTCAGGAGCAGTTATGTCCCTTGATATCTTAATGGAGTGTCCTGTGCGTGCCGTACCCATCGTCAACACAGCGCAGGCCTCCAAGGGTGGTACAGGACTGCTCTAAAGGCAGGCGAAGACAGTGCTTCTCTGGGTCCTCCCCAGCACCTTCGGGTGTTTTCTTTTTTCTCTTTGCCTTAACTAGGCTGACCCTGGAGAAAGGTCCAGTGACGGTGAGGAAAGACCCACTGACCACAGGGAAAGTCCGTTGACAGTGGAAAGACTACAACTTTGGATTCTCTCTTGAGGGCACATAAGACCGTATGGCGAAAGCTGGCTGTGTCTGGAGTGGCGCTGTCTTCGTCTGTCCGTGGGCAGGGGTGGTTGGGTCTGTGGGGTGTGCTCGGCAGCTGGAGGTGGTGTTTTTCGCCGGTGGGCTCTGCAGTCATGAAATACGGGCTGTACAACCCATGGGATGCTACTTAAGGCTGTTATGAGCTGCATCCTGTAGTCTCAATTTTACCTCTGTTCAGGAGCAGTTAGTCCCTTGATATCTAATGGAGTGTCCTGTGCGTGCCTGTACCCATCGTCAACACAGCGCAGGCCTCCAAGGGTGGTACAGGACTGCTCTAAAGGAAGGCGAAGACAGTGCTTCTCTGGGTCCTCCCCAGCACCTTCGGGTGTTTCTTTTTCTTCATATATATATATATATATATATATATATAATATATATATATAATATATATATATATATATATATAAACAACTAATAAATTCCAAGGATAAGTACTGAGTCACCATTCCAGCAACTTACAGAGCAGCTTGGTGTTGCAATGACTGCAAGAAATATTCAATTATAAACAAAGCTTGCTCTTATGTCTTAGATTGAAGAAATAGGGGGAGATAAGCATTCATATCTGCAGTGGTAAAGAAGAAAAAAGAAGAAAAAGAAACACCCGAAGGTGCTGGGGAGGACCCAGAACCTTCGGGTGTTTCTTTTCTTCTTTTTTTTTTTTTTTTTTTTTCATTCATATCTGCAGTGGAAGATAATACTGCCTAACTAACAGTATGTGCTCAAGTGGGTGGATGGGGAAAATAAAATAAATGCTTCTCAAAATGAGCCTTCAGCAAGTTTATAATATATATAAATATAATATATAAAACAGTCACTAAAACACTTTCTCCCCTTTTGGGGGTAGAAATTTTGTATGTAAGAGAAAAGAAGAAAAAAAATGCTGCTCTCCCCAGCATGGAAATGAACCCAGGTCACCCGCGTGACAGGCAGGGACACTAACCACTATACTACCCCAGAAGCTTACAGAATTTGGTTACACTCAAGTTTATAAACGTTAATTGCTTAAAAAATGTACATCACAGAATTATCATTTATAGCCCCGCAAATTCCCTTATGTCCCCAAAGAACTTTTAATAGCTGTTAGTAACGCTATTCTGGTAAAATAAAACATCGCCATCATCTGTGACCCATAATGAACATATCTACAAATTTTCAGAAAGATCGGTCCAGCAGTTTTGTCTGGAGCAAGGGGAACACATTTCTGACCACGAACGGACAGACAGACAGACCCACAGACAGCATTTCTTTGTTCCCATTCTAAAGTACTCCCTGATCTATAAGAACTGGGAGTACAAAACAAACACACACACAAAAAACCTGAGAAAGCAGGGAGCCGACCATATTTCCAGTCTCTAAATAAGACTGCAAGAGTAGTTGCCCTTGACATGTCACTCCCCTTTGCGCTGTTAAATCAGTTCATGTCCTTTCTTTGCTTTTTTTCCTTCTTCCCCCCCCCCCCCCCCCCCCCCCTTCCCCCCCATAACCGTTACTGACAGGACTGCAGAAATAAATGTTAGGACATGTTATTCAAGATTTTTTAACATTTGTCATCCCAACGCATGCTGCAAAGATCACTGTATATTTGTCCTCAAAATTTCCAATTGTGGGACTCGAATCTTTGTGCATACTGTTACCACAGATTCCGCAGTCTTCAGTTTCAGTGGGCAACATGCAGGAAGCATGTTGGAAACATTCTGTCACAGCAGATTTGAATCAGTCACCAGGCCGCAGCATTCAGCAGTACTCACACTGAACAGAACTTCCAGGAAGCACATTCGGTGGTAGGACCACAATGCTTCTGCACCTTCCTTTTGCTACAAAGCTGCATACTCACTCGTTTCACTGGAACCTTCCTGATTCAGCGGAGTGTCGCATGAACCCTCTTTACATCAAATTTCCATTGCCAAAGATCTTCCCTAACCCTAGCAGATGCCTATCCTGATGTAGTAGTTATCAATTCCCACGTGCCAGCTTTGATGCATCATCCCAGTGTTTGACACCTAACCCTGCCTTTCTTTGCTTCTCTCTCTCTCTCTCTCTCTCTCCTCTCTCTCCTCTCTCTCTCTCTCTCTCTCTCCTCCCTGTGAGTACAAAATAGTATCCATCATCAAGATGGATGACCTTGGAGATTCTCCATTAAGCTCATCTTTTAACCTTAGCATCCAGAGAATTTTCTGTTTTGGGGGAGTCTCTGCTGTTACAACCTGTTGTACATTCATTCACCTCGAACAACAAACACGGGGAATAGGTTCAGCATCCGTAGCGACAGAACTCTGTGCAATTTTTCTGCATGAACTGGAAGAAATGCAACCTAGTGTTGTTGCCCGAGTAAACTTTGCTGTCCATTCCTTCCATCCATCTAGCACCTGTATTTGGGTCACTGACTTCAGAAAACGTCTCAAATGTGGGTTAATTCATGAACAGCCAATTTTTTGTCGCCAGTTGCTGTCGCAACATTCATTGACTCTAACAAGAAACAGCACCAACTGCTCTTCTTTCTTATTCAGGTAAATTAAATTACAACACAATACCACCCACTAGGTGAAAATGATTTGAGCTCACAGGCAGAAGTGGGATGGAGTTGTTTGCCCTTGTCCGACTTCATTGCATGTGCCCTTGAAGGAAAGTGCCCTGTGGCCTGTGCACATATGTTTTTGCTCTACGTCACTGCCGACTGCTCTCTGGAGTCATGCTTTGGGAGGGAAGGGAGGGATGGTGGTCTGGTTTTGAACTGACAGCATTCTCACTTCCTTCTGCTTTAACTGGTTGATATGGGACTACACAAAGAATGTATGCGGTCCACTACATAGAGTTGCCAACAATCGAAGAGCAACTGTTATGTCTTTTTCTGCAATACTTTATCTGCTCTTTCCAAAAATGACCCCCGCCCCATAGCTCTTTTTTTTTTCAAAGAAATGCTTGAAATTCTGGAGTTTCTCTTTTTTTTTCCCCATCCAGTCATGATTTCAGAAATGAGTTTTAAAACAAGGAAATTCTTTGAAAAATGTGGTTGAGTTAATAGCTATGATACACGCCAAAATAACAAAAGTATACTAACACTTGTCTGAACATAGCCAAAATGACATCAGGATACCAACACTGTAATATGAACATACAATCTTGAATAGACACACATTCACTCTGTTGTTTTCACACACTCTTGTAAATACACTCTCTTACTAACAAGCCACAGTCATACATACACACACAGGCACATAATCACCGCCTATACATACATCACAAAGGTATCTCACCAGTTCGGGTGTTTCTGCACATGCAAATTCCTCATTCCCAGCCAGAGAAAAAGAAGCGTTGACGACTGCGTTGGAGGGACTGTAGGCAACGAACCACCAGACATCTGCTGCGCCGGCTGCCAGCCTGAAACACACAGAACTCTGTCTGGTTTTGTGTCCCTCACACTCCTGGCAGTCAGTTTCACCTGTACCGCTCCCTGGAGGCCTCTACAGTTAGGTGATCAGCAGACGACAATTTCTTCCGATTGGGGATATAGTTCAATGTTCAGAACACCGGCTCAGAAAATGAAAAATCCAAGTTTTGAATACTGATAGACATCTCCCCCCTCCTCTCCCTTCCCCATCCATCTCTTCCGCCCCCCCCCCCCCCCCCCCCCCATCTCCCTAACACCCTCTTCTCCCCAACCCCATTTTTCTGCTCTCTTCTGCTACTTCTACTCTTTCCCCTCCCTGGGCTGATAAGGGTGCTACAACAGGTCCAAAATGCAACATGTATTAAAAGCAGCAATGGAGTAGTTTTGTGGGAAAATTTGTTGGAAACAAAAACGTATATTACTTTTGCACAAACAATCTTTCTTTGTATGGTTTAAAAGTATAGAGTATTCAGATCCTCATATAAAAAGAGAAAAAAATACAGCCATTATGCTGCACAAAATTTAATGCTGATTATCAACTGGTCATACAGTCAGCTTAACATTCAAAGTACTCATTAGCAGACACCCTAATTTTCAGTGCCTTACTTCATATTGACACACACATATCTTATTCTGATACTGTTTGCTTTTGAAACAAACGTGTCTTGTTATTAAGGTTAGATAAGCATTACACTTTCTGTGATCTTTACTACTTCTAAAAGTTACATGCCAAAGTGAACATTTTGGGTAACCATACAACCTTTTCATTATAATCAGATAACCTTTAAACTTTCTGTGATCTTACTACTCGAACTTACAAGTAAACATTTAAATAGCCATAAGGCCATGTTACTATGATAAGATAGCCATTAAACTTTCTACGATCTTTACTCATCCTCAGGGGCCGGAATAGCTCAGTGGTGGAGCGCCAGATTCGTAATCTTGGTGATCCTGGGGTTGCAGGTTCGAATCTCCACCACACCTTTTTGGTACAGGGGGATTTTTCCCTTGGAGTTAACACTGGTTCTGATTCCATTTCCCATACAGTCCTTTGAATGAGACTATACACCAAGGTTCCGTGTGTGAACGCACGCATAACATCTTGCACACATAAAATCCCATCACCACCTTTTGGAGAGAAGGCCAGTTTGGCCGTTGGTATGGATGACAAGTTACACATAGCATGCACCTTTCCCGAAGCTGGAGTATGGCTGCCTTAATGGCGGAATGAAAAATGGTCATACACACAAAACTCCACTCCCTTTGTTGGGTAGATGGGATTAATCCTTGCCGGTCTATACAGGGAGTGTCCGCAGGAGTATCAGCTTGCGTACGCAGAAAACGGTGGAAAAAAATACACATCCTCAAACTTATATGCCTATGTTAACATTTTAAGTAACAACAAAAACAGGACTAACATATTTTCAAATGCCCAGCCAATACGCAAATTAATAAAATACACATGCGAACACCCCAACTGATCACGTTACATAGCAAACATCAAACAGAGACTCTCCATGTTACACCTGATCCTGCTGTCAAATGGATACACCTGACTGACCATTACCAAGCAGACACACTCACAGTGACAGAGAACTGCCCGGGGTACCTGACAGACATGGCGTACTGCACAACGCCCGAGACAAACTTGGTGGGCACGGCTCCTGTGCCCGTCAGTGTGATGACCTCTTCCACCTGACCTCCGACCCTGTTCTCCGGACCAGCAGGCACGTAGACATTGTAGTCGTTGCGGTTGTCGTAGCCAAACCAAGCCGTCAACTGTCCGCTGCCATCCTCCGTGTAGCAACGGAAGGCGGGGCGCAGGGGCATGATCTGGGCAGAAGCGTCTGGGTTGTCTCCCTGCTCTCGATGCTCACCTTGGTTCTCGATGCAAGAAATGCTGCAGTGGCCTTCACCCACAAAATCTGCAACAGAAAGGTTGGAGAGAGTTGACTTCTGGGTCGGTACAGTCACTCCCTGTACTAAGATACCACCTGACAACAAGGCGAGTTCAGGATTTTCTTTTTTTCCCCAACGATACTTGGTCTTTCTCTGTACCAGATTCACTCAGTGTAAAAACTAGCTACCTTTATAGATCCCATTTGTTCAAAGGTTTTCTTGTCATCAGTATTGGCAGGTACCATTTGGGAAAGAGAGAAGAGAAGCGCATGAAGCAGTTCCATATTCTGGCCTCTAAATTCTCATTAAATTTCATGATGTACAAATATATGTCAACTTAAAAATAAAAAAAATTTAAGCAAAAAAAAACTCACGAGTATCACAGTCTGTGCATGTTGGTGCTCTCCATCCCAGAATACACTCTTCACAACTGGCTCCCGTCCAGTGACCTCTGACCTTGTCCTCGTGACACACACAAGTGCTGCCACCTGGGAGGATACAAGAGCACACCATTACAGTTGGCATCAAACAGAGTAACAGGTCACAAAATAGAGTCAGGAGTTAAGCACACCCACGGTGAGAAAGAGAGAGAGAGAGAGAGAGAGAGAGAGAGTGTGTGTGTGTGTGTGTGTGTGTGTGTGTGTGTGTGTGTGTGGTGTGTGTGTGTGTGTGTGTGTGTGCATGTGTGAAAAATGCTGACATGCAGACAAACAGGAGAAGAAGGGAGAACCTAGATCCATAGAAAGACACTGGTGAAAGACACCATGACAGAATGACAGACAAGGCAACAAACACAGAAAGAATGAAGATTAAAAGAAGAATTACTGATCCATAAGATGAAAGAACAAACAAATCACGTAATACACACTATGCGTTTCGACCTCTTTGGTGTTCTTCAGCAGGGCTTAAAACAGGAGGAGGAAAAAACCACTGAAACTAGGGGGGTCCGGGGGCATGCTCCCCGTGAAAATTTTTTTTAAACCGAGTGTAAATCTATGCCATTTCGCGCTTTCTGGACATAATTTCAAGAGTTATTTAGTGCATAAAATTGCTGTAAACACATAATTATTACAGGAAGACATATTTGGGACAAGGGGAGAAGGGGTTAAACACATAATAAAATGAACACTCCCCCTTTAACTTGAGTGTTTTACAGGTGTTAACCAACTATAGTCTTTGGATGAAATCTCACTTCTGGGTTGCTCAATAAGTTTCACTTTTCAGGTTTAAATGATCACACAATATCAAGTTTGAAGTTGGTGCACACAAAGTCAGTAACTGCATCAAACACTTTAAAGTTCAGTCTCATATAACAGAGATCAACTTGCGGAATCAGCACATTTTGAAAGTCACAATATCCAAATTTTGATAAATGAGAAACTTGTGGAATCAGCACATACTGAAAGTCAAATTTTGAAGTTCCTAAATTATAATAAACACTGAATTACAGGATTTCACAAGGACACACACACACACACACAGCTTTGTCATTTGGGTGTTTGGGTGGTGGAGGCATTAAAGAAACATAGCAAGGAACTGTTTCTTCTTGCTGCTTGCATTGTCTGCACTGTCTTTGCCATCCACTTTCTTGCTTACTTGAATTTCAACCCTATCTTTGTCTGCTGTTTCCTTGCTTTCTCCTGTCTGGCTTTCACACTCTACAATTTTTATTTCATTCTCACCCACCTTCTTGCTGACAAGTTGACTTTGATTAGTTTGAACCCTATCTTTTTCCTTGCTGCCTCCCGCCTGGCTTGCACTCACCACATTTTCTATATCACCCTCTTTTTCCCCCACAGGATTGCAATGTTCTATCCTGGCACGTTTTACTGCTGCTAAAGTGTCTTCAGTGACCTTTCTTGTAGTTCCACTCAGCGCCTTGACGTTTGACACGTGCTT
>CM031622.1:10892662-10925162 GCA_018398815.1 Conus ventricosus
GTGATACATGTCCACCCTCCACTGTACCCTGTACAATGGCCCTGGACAGGGAGTCATGGGGAGATACATGTCCACCCTTCACTGTACCCTGTACAATGGCCCTGGACAGGGAGTCCTGGGGAGATACATGTTCACCCTCCACTGTACCCTGTAGAATGGCCATGAACAGGGAGTCATGGGGAGATACATGTTCACCCTTCACTGTCACCTATAGAATGGCCATGGGGTCATGGGGAGATACATGTCAACCCTTCACTGTACCCTGTAGAATGGCCCTGGACAGGGGGTCATGGTGTGATACATGTCCACCCTCCACTGTACCCTGTAGAATGGCCCTGGACAGGGAGTCATGGCGAGATACATGTCCACCCTTCACTGTACCCTGTAGAATGGCCATGGGGTCATGGGGAGATACATGTCCACCCTCCACTGTACCCTGTAGAATGGCTCTGGACAAGGAGTCATGGCGAGATACATGTCCAACCTCCACTGTACCCTGTAGAATGGCCCTGGACAGGGAGTCATGGGGAGATACATGTCCACCCTCCACTGTCACCTATAGAATGGCCATGGGGTCATGGGGTGATACATGTCCACCTTCCACTGTACCCTGTAGAATGGCCCTGGACAGGGAGTCATGGTGAGATACATGTCCGCCCTCCACTGTACCCTGTAGAATGGTCTTGGACAGGGAGTCATGGGGAGATACATGTCCACCCTCCACTGTACCCTGTAGAATGGCCCTGGACAGGGAGTCATGGTGAGATACATGTCCACCCTCCACTGTACCCTGTAGAATGATTCTGGACAGGGAGTCATGGTGAGATACATGTCCACCCTCCACTGTCACCTATAGAATGGCCATGGGGTCATGGGGAGATACATGTCCACCCTCCACTGTACCCTGTAGAATGGCCCTGGACAAGGAGTCATGGCGAGATACATGTCCACCCTTCACTGTACCCTGTAGAATGATCCTGGACAAGGAGTCATGGGGAGATACATGTCCACCCTCCACTGTACCCTGTAGAATGGCCCTGGACAGGGAGTCATGGTGAGATACATGTTCACCCTTCACTGTCACCTATAGAATGGCCCTGGACAGGGAGTCATGGGGAGATACATGTTCACCCTCCACTGTACCCTGTACAATGGTCTTGGACAGGGAGTCATGGGGAGATACATGTTCACCCTCCACTGTACCCTGTAGAATGATTCTGGACAGGGAGTCATGGGGAGATACATGTTCACCCTCCACTGTACCCTGTAGAATGGCCCTGGACAGGGAGTCATGGTGAGATACATGTCCACCCTCCACTGTACCCTGTAGAATGATTCTGGACAGGGAGTCATGGGGAGATACATGTTCACCCTCCACTGTACCCTGTAGAATGGCCCTGGACAGGGAGTCATCGGGAGAAACATGTTCACCCTCCACTGTACCCTGTAGAATGATTCTGGACAGGGAGTCATGGGGAGATACATGTTCACCTTCCACTGTACCCTGTAGAATGATTCTGGACAGGGAGTCATGGGGAGATACATGTCCACCCTCCACTGTACCCTGTAGAATGATTCTGGACAGGGAGTCATGGGGAGATACATGTTCACCCTCCACTGTACCCTGTAGAATGATTCTGGACAGGGAGTCATGGGGAGATACATGTTCACCCTCCACTGTACCCTGTAGAATGGCCCTGGAGAGGGAGTCATGGTGAGATACATGTCCACCCTTCACTGTCACCTATAGAATGGCCATGGGGTCATGGGGAGATACATGTCAACCCTTCACTGTACCCTGTAGAATGGCCCTGGACAGGGATTCATGGTGAGATACATGTCCACCCTTCACTGTCAGCTATACAATGGCCATGGACAGGGAGTCATGGGGAGATACATCAACCCTTCACTGTACCCTGTAGAATGGCCCTGGACAAGGAGTCATGGGGAGATACATGTCCACCCTCCACTGTACCCTGTAGAATGATTCTGGACAGGGAGTCATGGGGAGATACATGTCCACCCTCCACTGTACCCTGTAGAATGGCCCTGGACAAGGAGTCATGGGGAGATACATGTCCACCCTTCACTGTACCCTGTAGAATGGCCCTGGACAGGGAGTCATGGGAAGATACATGTTCACCTCCACTGTACCCTGTACAATGGCCCTGGACAGGGAGTCATGGTGAGATACATGTCCACACTCCACTGTACCCTGTAGAATGGCCCTGGACAGGGAGTCATGGGGAGATACATGTTCACCCTCCACTGTACCCTGTAGAATGGCTCTGGACAGGGAGTCATGGCGAGATACATGTCCACCCTTCACTGTCACCTATAGAATGGCCATGGGGTCATGGGGAGATACATGTCCACCCTCCACTGTACCCTGTAGAATGATTCTGGACAGGAAGTCATGGGGAGATACATGTCCACCCTTCACTGTACCCTGTAGAATGATTCTGGACAGGGAGTCATGGGGAGATACATGTCCACCCTCCACTGTACCCTGTAGAATGGCCCTGGACAGGGAGTCATGGGGAGATACATGTCCACCCTTCACTGTCACCTATAGAATGGCCATGGGGTCATGGGGAGATACATGTCCACCCTCCACTGTACCCCGTAGAATGGCCCTGGACAAGGAGTCATGGCAAGATACATGTCCACCCTCCACTGTACCCTGTAGAATGGCCATGAACAGGGAGTCATGGGGAGATACATGTCCACCCTCCACTGTACCCTGTAGAATGGCCATGAACAGGGAGTCATGGGGAGATACATGTTCACCCTCCACTGTACCCTGTAGAATGGCCCTGGACAGGGAGTCATGGGGAGATACATGTTCACCCTCCACTGTACCCTGTAGAATGGCCCTGGAGAGGGAGTCATGGTGAGATACATGTCCACCCTTCACTGTCACCTATAGAATGGCCATGGGGTCATGGGGAGATACATGTCCACCCTCCACTGTACCCTGTAGAATGGCCCTGGACAAGGAGTCATGGTGAGATACATGTCCACCCTTCACTGTCACCTATAGAATGGCCATGGGTCATGGGGAGATACATGTCCACCCTCCACTGTACCCTGTAGAATGGCCCTGGACAAGGAGTCATGGTGAGATACATGTCCACCCTTCACTGTCACCTATAGAATGGCCATGGACAGGGAGTCATGCGGAGATATATGTCCACCCTCCACTGTACCCTGTAGAATGGCCATGGACAGGGAGTCATGGTGAGATACATGTCCACCCTTCACTGTCACCTATAGAATGGCCATGGGGTCATGGGGAGATACATGTCCACCCTCCACTGTACCCTGTAGAATGGCCCTGGACAAGGAGTCATGGTGAGATACATGTCCACCCTTCACTGTCACCTATAGAATGGCCATGGGGTCATGGGGAGATACATGTCAACCCTTCACTGTACCCTGTAGAATTGGCCTGGACAGGGGAGTCATGGTGAGATACATGTCCACCCTTCACTGTCAGCTATACAATGGCCATGGACAGGGAGTCATGGGGAGATACATGTCAACCCTTCACTGTACCCTGTAGAATGGCCCTGGACAAGGAGTCATGGTGAGATACATGTCCACCCTCCACTGTAACCTGTGGAATGGTCCTGTAGAGGGAGTCATAGTGAGATATATGTCCACCCTCCACTGTACCCTGTAGAATGGTCTTGGACAGGGAGTCATAGTGAGATATATGTCCACCCTCCACTGTACCCTGTAGAATGGTCTTGGACAGGGAGTCATGGGGAGATATATGTCCACCCTCCACTGTACCCTGTAGAATGGCCCTGGACAAGGAGTCATGGGGAGATACATGTCCACCTTCCACTGTACCCTGTAGAATGGCCATGAACAGGGAGTCATGGTGAGACTGACACCTATACTGAACAAGCTTATGGAACCTGATCCCTGTGAGTAGTGGTTCTTGTATGCCGGCATATGTGCCGTCTCAGTCTTTCATGAAATGTTGTGAATCAGTTTGAAGCACTCATTCCTTCAGTAACATTTGAATTTTAATTTTGAAATGGAATGCAACGTCACTGAAAGCAAGGCAAAAATACAAATAAACATGCAAAACATGGAGACAGAAACGCATTTTATTTTTCCGTCCCATTTGAGACACTTAGTTAAAGGGCCGAACAAACAAGGCTTACACATTTCTAATCCAACATTTTTGTTGCTGTAGTCCAAGCAGAGGCATGTATCAAACTTGTGTACGAGTTAACTAGGGAAAATTAAGTTCCCAGAAAGTGATGACGTCATTTTTGCATAATTGTGTGTGCGTGTTGTCATTGTTTGAATATCGCCTGACCACTTGTGTACAAGCTTTCATGCCGTATCTGCATTATCTACAGGAAAATAAACTAGTCGAGTTTGGTGTTAGAAGAATTGTCGGGAATTTGCCTATTCAGTCATCTCAAAAGCACAGGTATATTACATTTTTCATGACAACTACTAATTATCAAACTAACAGCCCCACTTGTAATGGCCGCTGAGCAATGCCGAAAACATTGTTGCCAGACCGGCTTTACACAGATGACATTCAGTTCGCCGAGTACAGCACGGTTAGCTGGCTAGTGGGGAGCAGCCTGCAGAAAACACCCCTTTCCCTGACCTGCATTCACGGCTTGGCCTCTGCAGCTGGTGGCGAGCTGTAAACTCCCCTTCCTCTCAAAACTAAGTGGCTTGCTCTGAACAGCCGTGAACGCTTAAATAAAACACAATATGGAACAGACAAGTAAATTTTCAACAAATGCATCTTTTTTCAGATGTGAAAAAAACTACCCAGAACAATCCTCCCCAGATGCCTGCCAGCACCATTACCGTGCATTTTCCTCTGTGTCATTTGTAACATTGACAAAGACATGTCTGCAAAAATTAACTGTCCATTTTCCTCGTGTCATTTGTAACATTGACAAAGACATGTCTGCAAAAATTAACTGTCCATTTTCCTCGGTGTCATTTGTAACATTCACAAAGACATATCTGTCAAAAATTAACTGTCCATTTTCCTCGGTGTCATTTGTAACATCTGACAAAGACATATCTGTCAAAAACTAACCGTCCATTTTCCTCTGTGTCATTTGTAACATCTGACAAAGACATATCTGTCAAAAACTAACCGTCCATTTTCCTCTGTGTCATTTTAACATCTGACAAAGACACATCTGTCAAAAATTAACTGTCCATTTTCCTCTGTCATTTTAACATCTGACAAAGACACATCTGTCAAAAATTAACTGTCCATTTTCCTCTGTGTCATTTTAACATCTGACAAAGACACATCTGTCAAAAATTAACTGTCCATTTTCCTCTGTGTCATTTGTAACATTCACAAAGACATATCTGTCAAAAACTAACTGTCCATTTTCCTCTGTGTCACTTGTAACATTGACAAAGACATATATGTCAAAAACTAACTGTCCATTGTCCTCTGTGTCATTTGTAACATTCACAAAGACATATCTGTCAAAAACTAACTGTCCATTGTCCACCATGTACTGAGTAATCATCACTTTGCGCCTCTTTCTGTGTGCCCATTTGTGTTTTGCCATGTGAATTTTTCATTCGGGATTTGCTGTCCGAATCCAGCTTTCCCATCTATAGAGAAGGGTGGACATCATCAGTGTCTGATACCATGCTGTCATCAACAGGAACTCACAGACCCAGCTGACACAGCGTCTTGTCATGTCAAGCTGCTGAATGCTGTTGGCGACAACCGACAAACTCCGACTTCTCTCTGGACCGACGCCCTGTCTGTACGCACATCATTCCTCTTCCAGTCTGACGGCCGGTTCCCGGAGATCTGCCTCACTGCTTTCTCCCCACGATGAACAAAGGCTGCACAGAGGACCTGGATGTGGAAGTGCTGAAGTCCTGAAGCCATTCCTGCATTGACTCTCCAGGTATCCGGTGGGACCTACAGGTGAGAAGGAAGAGGCTTGGTGCACCCCAGAGTTGTTGGAAAGATGAAGAGATTGTCTGGAAAGACAAAGAGATTGTCTGGAAAGACAAAGAGATTGTCATTCAGCACACAGCCTGCCACACGGTTGTAGCCTGAATGACGTTGTCGTTGAAGCTCCAGCTGCTTACGACTTGTCACAAACCTCTAGGTCAGACATGGCGGAAGGCGCCCTTCAAGTCGACGACGATGTGGCAAATACCACACTGGTGCTGATGGAGCTTCTGTATAGCAGCAGTGTGACGCTGGAAATCTCCGACTCACTCTCTTCCTTTTTCAGCCTGAACTCTACCTGTTCTTCGGTGTGGATTTCTTCTTTCTCCCTTCCAGCCTGTTCCATGCCGACCTCATCATCACTTTATCCAGGGCTGTCTGCCCATGGTATCAAACCACACAGCCTGCAGCACCTTCACCACAATAACCAAGCCTTGTCAACGCTGAAGCCGAGACCGATGAATCAAACAGGTGATCGGTGGAGAAGAATGTGGGGAGCCAGCATGTGTGTAAGCTGGAGACAAAAGAGGAGGTGACGGAGCGGATGGGGCTGAATAAAACAACGTGACTGATTCCCAGTCACCATGGCCACAGTGACTGAAGACAGGCTGGTCATAGTGGGGAGGCAAGAGGAACGGGTGGAACCTAAGAAAAGTTAAAAATTATTATTATTTTCAAATTAGTTTTTTTTCCTAAGTATTTTTTTTATTGGACTTTCACATATATCCCCAAGACCTTTAGCAAAATACTAAAACATGGCAATACAAAGACATACACACAAGTCAACCATTATCAGACTATTTTTTTGTAAACCAATGTAAAACAAAAGTACAGTAGGGCTCGCTTGCATAACCACACTCAACAAAACTGAAGCAGTGCCATACAGCAGCTGCACACACAAGTGACACCTGACCACAACCACACCCACCTTGACCGTTACAGTCCACTGGGTCCCCTGGGCAGCTGCACACACAAGTGATAACCTGACCACAACCACAACCACCTCGACCGTTACAGTCCACTGGGTCCCCTGGGCAGCTGCACACACAAGTGATACCTGACCACAACCACACCCACCTCGACCGTTACAGTCCACTGGGTCCCCTGGGCAGCTGCACACACAAATGACACCTGACCACAACCACACCCACCTCGACCGTTATGGTCCACTGGGTCCCTGGGCAGCCGCACACACAAGTGACACCTGACCACAACCACACCCACCTGGGACCGTTACAGTCCACTGGGTCCCCTGGGCAATCAGGAGAGTTGCAGTCGTCGCGGTCCAGTACCGATCACAGGTGCAGGTCTGGTCAGCGATGGTGCAGTAGCCATGGGCGGAACAGCTCTCCCCCACCCTGGACACCCCTTCTCCCCACACACCGGCCCTGCACCACAGCCACAACCACCCCACTTACATCCAGCTCTAAAAATAGACACACACTTGACCGTTTGTCTTCATTTTCTTTCTGACCTCTCATGCTTGGGCGAAAAAAAAACAACAACAAAACATGTAGCCAATTCTGAGCTCACTCTGAACCCAGCAAACTACTTTGACCTCCCTGAGCTAAATTAAGAACCAACCAATCACTTTTCTGTTCTACAAGCAGCCAATGATATTTTTTCCTGGTTTTGCATGTGGAAGAGAAACACTCTACAATGTCAATCAATAAAAAAACATTACTTTAAATCTCAAATGTTAGATGTGTTTGGCCATATAAAAAATGTATATAGATAAATGAAAAGCATAAATAAGTAAATAATCCAAATGGTAAAAATGCAAAGAAGATGTCACCCACATAATTTCAAAGTGGATGTAGGTAGAGAAAAACAGCCAATCACCATTATTTCAAAAAACTCACCCAACCATCCTGAATCACAGACACAAGTACTGTTGGCAAAAGTGCAGAGGATACCAGCAGTCAATGAAACTGCTAAACCAATTCAGGTACAGAAAAACAACCAATCACCATTGTTTTAACAAACTCACCCCACCACCTAGAATCACAGACACATGCCACCAGTCTATGTAATTATAAGCCCAATTTAGGTTTTAAAATAAATAAATAAATACAAAAAAACAAAAACCAACCAATCACCATTCTTTTAACAAACTCACCCCACCATCCAGAATCACAGACACAAGTACTGTTGACAAAAGTGTAGAAGATGCCACCAGTCCATGTAATTAATAACCTGATCGAGGTTTTTAAAAATCCAACCAATCACCATTAACAAACTCACCCCACCATCTAGATTCAGACACCACTACTGTCGCTAAAGTGCGGAAGATGCCACCAGCCCCTGCAATTACTAACCCAATTTAGGTGAAGAAAAAAACAACCAATCACCATTGTTTAAACAAACTCACCCCCACCATTCAGAGTCACAGACACAAGTACTGTTGTCACAAGTTCAGAAGATGCCACTTCTCCATGTAATTACTAATCCAATTCAGGTTTAAAAAAAAAAACAAAAAAACAAGCAACCAATCACCACTGTTTTAACAAACTCACCCCACCATCCAGAATCACAGACGCAAGTCGTGTTGTCACAAGCGCCATGATTGCTGCACAGCTGGTCGCAGCCAGAGCCGGCGTAACAGGCCTCACAGACACAGGTTGAAGTCCTCCTGGGCTGTTCCGTGCACGCAGGGCAGCTCACACTCACGCCCCATCCAGCTGTCCTCACACACGCACACCGGGCTCTCCCCTGGTGGAAGGACAATGTTTGGAAGTTAAAAAAGTTGAAGCCACACAACACCCAGGAATTAACTGCAATATTTCGGTTTATTACAACCTTTCTCAAGCAACACTGGCCAGCTGACAGTGTCTGTACAATCCTCTTTAATGAAGGATTTCGTTTTCGCCACAATCCTCCCGAAATCAACAAATACATATTTCTGTTCATTTCAATGCAATCCTCTTGAATACATGTACTGTTTCGGCTCCATACTTGGTTGTACATTCTCTATTACGTGTAAGCAGATCTGTTTACACAAATCACCGACAACACCGCGATAACTCACCGGTGACAAAACATACCTGGAACAGTGGTGATGTGTTGGCTTCGCTGCAAAGTCTTTGAAAGCAAACTGAGAAAGCCTGGGTGAATGTGCAGTAGACTTGCCACCCTAACAAATGGTGAACTCCAGTACAGGCAGGTGTACACAAAAATTGCCCAGCAAACAAACCTTGGCACAGTGTTCTCTAAAGAGATGTAACAGCCTGCCTGCTCTATCAGGAAATACACACCTTCCAGACCACATTTCACTTCAAAAGGACTTTGACACCACCGCGGTACTGGCCGAGGACGGGTCATGTGATTCAACATTCGAAAATGCTGCATCATGGTGACAAAGAACAGGTCCACATACTTCCACAAGCTACGAAGGGACCTCCTTAAACGTGTTGACCAGAGCCCCTCATGGGCATCATGCTGTCACAGGACCTGAAAAGGGACAGCTCACATCACCAAGCTCGGCAAAAAGGCCAGCGCTACTCTAGGCCTCCTGAGGAGAAACCTTGGCACGGGCACTCAGGAGAGTCGTTGCCTAGCATGTATCGCTCCGCCACAATCCACCCAGGAATGCAGTTCCACAACATGGTGCCCCACTCGGGAGAAGGATGCAGTCTGGTTGGAGCGAATGCTGCAGCATGCAGCTCTCATCATCAAACGAGATTACAAATCCACAGAGGTGGGTTGCACTGCTGACATGGTCTGGGAACCGGGACTTCCTCAACTGAAAGACAGAAGGAAACAGCTGCAACTCCCTGCCTTTTCCCAGAAAGATTTTTTTTTGCAGCTTTACCACATGACAAGTTCATGAAGACTGCATGTGAGAGACAATCTGACCTACCACCTTTGCTGATTACGTAACCTCAAACACAACTGCTGAGCAAACCATCAAACCCATAGATTGCTGCCAGGTGCTGTACAGTATAACAGAGCAGTATCAATGTTGTTGTTTTTCCCCACAGTTCTCAGACTGGAACCAGCTGGAAAAACAGATCGTTCAGCCTCACCAGCCTCCACATTTTCATCAGTGGTTGGCAAACTTCTAAAACACAAGCCCTCAGCTTGCTTTCCCCTCCTTGGCCCTCACTCCCTCCCCCAGCACCTCCCATTCTACTTGCTTTATTTTTTAGTCGCGCTCCCCCGTTTTCTGTCACAATAAGAACCAAATTGCTTCCAGCAACATAATGATCCATCTCCAGATTCCATGCCTTTCAGACCAAATTTGTTTCCTATATTCATGAGCCAAACTGACCGCAAATCCTTAGGCTTTTGGTCACTGAAGTGAACTTACTCACCAAAAATCAAAACTCGCCAACGCCAAAAACCTTACATGCAGAACCAATGACGAACCAACCCTGCTGGCTACCAATGGGAGTCAATGTAAGAAATGACCAACTCCCTGGTGCATTTTTGCCCACAAAGCATGGATATGATTGTGAATGATGTTACAATGTGTTGGTCACAAAGCTTTGAAAACACTGCAGCTTGACAGAAGACTGGAAATGGACATGCCACCACAGCAGACCTAACACTTCCTCTCCTGAGCTGATAGAAAATGCTGAAGACTGCGACCGATATCCTTGATCAGAATTAGGAAGGACAAGACACATGTCCTGCATTCCCCAGAGAATAGGGACATATATACACAAACACACACACAGAGATAACAAGTATCTTCAGATAAACACACACACATATGCGCGCACATGCACACACAAAAACGCGCACACACCCATGGGCACACGAACACACACTTGCATGCTCATACACGCACAACATGCACACACAAATGCACTAACACACACACACACACACACACACACACACACACACCGGCCCATGCCCACACACACCCATGTGTACACTCACCACATACACATATGATAACCAAATTGACTGAGATGAGAGAATTTAAGAAGAGGGTCTGGTGGCTACAACTTGACAGATGTCTGCCCTATGCATTAGACCAATATGCTGGTCAGACCTTTGATGTTGGAGAGTATTGATTTTTGGTGAGTAAGTTCACTTCAGTGACCAAAAGCCTAAGGATTTGTGGTCAGTTTGGCTCATGCCATATGATAACAATGGCACATACACGTACAATGATTATAATGGCACAACCAATCTAGTTGCAAAGTGAGACGACTGGAGGCGGAAATCTAAACAAATCTGAAATAAATGTTAGCGAACCGCCCAGAGAAATGTGGAGTCACAAGACTCGTTTGTCCACGTTTCTCTGGGCGGTTCGCTGGCACAACCAATGTTAGGTAGGTACTCAAGGTCTGACCAGCATATTGGACTAATGCATAGGTCAGACATCTGTTAAGTTTGTAGCCACCAGACCCTCTTCTTCAATTCTCTCATCTCAGTCATTAATTCTTTGATCCCTCAGCTTTAAATCCAGCACAGTGTGGTCTCAAAACTCAGCGGATGTGGTGTAGCGTATATGGACTAGTCCGCACGCAGTGACGCCTCCTTGATGAAACCGAAACTCAGGTAAACACTCAAAATGCATGCACATACATACGACAAACCCACCTTACCCCAGTGCTCCCTCCCTCCATTCAAACACTAAACTATACTTTCTCTACACATACTTCCAATCAGCACACACACACATGCAAGCATGCACGCACACAAACCCACCTTACCCCAGTGCTCCCTCCCTCCATTCAAACACTAAACTATACTTTCTCTACACATACTTCCAATCAGCACACACACACATGCAAGCATGCACGCACACCTTTGCCCCCACTACACCTTCTCTACACATACTTCCAATCAGCACACACACACACACATGCAAGCATGCACGCACACCTTTGCCCCCACTGCCTTTCCTCTCTACTTCTGTCACACATACAAAAGATAATGGCAATTCCTTCTTTGAACAGCCATGCATGCATATCCGCACATCCCCTGCCCCTCCCTCACCCCTCCTTTCCCACTCCCACACTCATCCAGGACGTCACCTTCAGCCGAGCACAGGCCGTGACCGCTGCAGTCAGGTGTGCCGGGACAGTCGGGCAGGTGACAGCCGTCCCCATACCACCCTGGGTTGCACACACAGCTGAGGGTGGCCGAGATGCAGGTGCCGTGACCACTGCACACGCCGCCCACACCCGGGCAGTCCTGCCTCTCGCAGTGATCCCCCCACCAGCCTGGGTTCAAGCCCGTGGCGTCGGCGCAGTCGCAGGTGTCGTTGACGCATCTCCCTTCACCGCTGCACACCTGTGGCGTGGACAGGGAGGTTTACACAGGTACTGATTGTGAAGTGAGGAGTTCTTTGGCCTGTCGGGTTTCTCACTATTTCCTTATATCTCAAAGGTATGATACTGAAAGTGTGTGTGTGTGTGTGTGTGTGTGTGTGTGTGTGTGTGTGTGTGTGTGTGTGTGCACGCACGCATGCAGACGCATACGTAAATGCATGACAATTTTACACAGAAGCTAACAAACAAACTGGGGAAAAAATCGAATCTTCAATACTTATCATTTTTTGAATGGCTAAATGGATTTCCAACCTGAAAAATGTATGATGGGTAGAATGGGAATGGTGAATGAGGGTCAGCTTGATCTCAGCGGAACACAATAATTCCAGACGGGGAAATGGATTAGGAGAAAGAGAAAGCAGGCAAGGGACTGTTGTCTTTGTATAAAGATATAATTATCCTAGTAGAGAAAAAAGCAAAAAGTGTGGGGAGCGAAAAAAAGAGAAGAAACTCAAGGAGGGGGAGGAGGAGGAGAAGGAGGAGGTCTTCGTTTCTCTAGCTTACCACTGTCTGTATTCTATGTGTGGCAAAACGTTTCATCACCCCCTGCTCTCATGGTAACCTCTTGATTCTGTCGGGGGTTCCCGGTATCGACAAATCCATAGGGACTGTCGCTGGATGGACCCGGAGGGATGGACCTGGTGGCACCCTCCGGAGGGACACCTCACTCACGCTGGCTCCACAACTAAGCAATTGTTGTTGCCAGTAGGGGGCTTTGTAGGTGGTGTCCTGCATAAGTTGGATCAGAACAGGCTCCACTGAACACCACCAAGTGACTCTGCAGCAGTGCAGTGTCTCCTCCAGTGGGCTGTCTCCTGACGACTTGACATGGACTGCTCCCTGTGGATTGCCAATGCTGGGGCCGTGGCATGCCGGGCTGGGCTGTGGCTGTGGACAGGAGTGTGTGGGTGGGGAAAGGGGGGTGGGGGGGGTCAGAATGAGCAACATGGGTGCAATGTCACTGAGGTGGCACAGAAGATGAGATTAAAAACGAGAAAACACAAAAACCCCGTTTCATCACGGAATGTACCTACCTGTTCGCAGCTCTTGCCGTGCTGACACAGAGAGGCACAGACACAGGTGCCACTATCCATGGGGACCTGGGTACCATTGCAGGGGGTCTCACAGGCCACGCCCATCCACCCCTCTTCACAGCTCCGGCACACGGGATTCTCCACCGAGCTGTCGCAGACCCCTCGGTCGTTGCAGTTGTCGATGCAGTCGGGTTCGTTGCAGCCCCGGCCCTTCCATCCTTCGGTGCAGACGCACTCTCTGGTCGCCTGGTTGCACTGACCTCTCCCGCTGCAGTCCGAGCCCTCTCCGGGACATCCTGGTAGCTGACAGTACTCTCCCCTGCCTCCGTCAAACCCACAATCACAGGTGCCCTGGGCGGTGCACTGGCCGGTGCCAGAACACAGGCGGTCACACAGAGGTCCAGAGAAGCAAGGCTCACACACGCACGTGTCGTTCTGCACAGTGCCGTTCACACAGGGATACTCACAAGCGGTGCCAAAATACCCGGCCTCACACCGACACTCTGGCTGGTCTCCAACGGCGACGCAGCTACCACGGAAATGACAGTTGTAAGGACAGGATGGGACATCGCAACCGCGGCTGCTCCATCCGCTGTCGCAGGTGCACTGACCCGTGGCGGAGTTGCAGGACCCGTGGCCCGTGCAGTCCTCTCCCCACCCGGGGCACCCTGCCTTCTCACATCTCTCCCCTCGTCCGCCCTCATACCCGCAGTCGCACACACCCAGGGTGGCGTTGCAGCTCCCGCGTCCCGAGCATTCGTCCTCGCAGCCGTTCCCGCTGTAACAGGGGTCGCAGAGGCACTCCCAGTTGCCGTCAAGGTAACGCATGGACATTCCGTGCACGCAGCGCAACTCGCAGGCGTCGCCCATGAACGGATACTGGCAGCCCACGCAGCGCGGTTTGGTTTCCGATGGCGGCAGTTTGCAGGTGGCGTTGACGCCGCTGCACTCCGGGGTCCCCAGACACTGAGGGGTGCCGCAGTCGATGCCTCTCCAGCCGGGCTCGCAGTCGCACTGGTGAATGGCTTCGTTGCAGGTGCCGTGACCCGAACAGTCCTCGGGCCAGCCCGGGCATCGGTGAACGTCGCACTGCTCGCCTTTGTAGCCGCTGTACGAGTCACACACACACTGGCCGGCATCGTCGCAGTGCCCGTTGTGAGAACACTGGTGGTCGCAACGCAAGCCTGTGATGCAGGGGAGGTCACACTCGCAGCTTCCTGAGCCACTGTTGGTACCGTTCACACATTCCAGCTCACAGGCTCGGCCAGCAAAGGACTCGCTGCATTTGCAGACTCCTCCTTCCATGCATGTTCCACGACCTGAGACAGTAAAATCACATCGCATTGATATCTGAAAAAGTTTCCTGACGTTACAAATGATACTGTCGTCTCTCTCTCTCTCTCTCTCTCTCCCTCTCTTCTCTCTCTCTCTCTCTCTCTCTCTCTCTTCTCTCTCTCCTCTCTCTCTCTCTCCTCTGGTAGTAAACTGTAGGACTGGATCCCTGACTACTTGAAAATATCCAAAAGCTCATCTTCTTTCAAGGTATCGTATTATAAAAATTTAAGGAAAAAGCTATGGCTAAACTGTGTGTGTGTTGTGGTGTGTGTGCGTGTGTGTGAAATCCGGATTTCTGACCACAATATCTGATCATGATTGTTGCTCTATAGACCATACTTTCATTACTGCTTCATGAGCTGAATATTAGCATTTATGTTTAAATGTTTATGTACATATCATTTAAGCAGGTACCTTTCTTGATGATTTCTGTTCATTTATTTTCTTTGCCATGAGTACTTGCCTTTACATTATTTATCTATTTCCTTTTAAATGAGGGGTCGGGTAGTGGGGGGGGGGGGGAGGGGAATGGAACAGTGACAGATTTATTCCACGTTCACTGTTGATTTCTTTTATTTTCTGTGAGGGCATGCTGTAAAAAGAAAAAGGCGTTAATTTATCTATATAACCCTCAATGAAACACTCATATCTGTGCTTGCATTCTCTCCTAAACTTCACAACTAATCATTTGTACCGATAGGCTCTCAAGGCTTTGGACCTTTACCTTGTAACCATGATGTAGACTTGCATTTCACATCGGCTAAAAAAAAAAAAAAAACATGGTCCCACCCACAAACATCCACCTTTCTCTTTTTCCCCCCACATACATGGGTTTTCATCAAACAGGCACTGACTACTTACCTGAACATTCAGGGGTACCAGGGCACACCGTAGAGCTACAGTCACGGCCCTTCCACCCTGGGTAGCAGGTACAAACCAAGTTCTGGTCGTCGCAAGTTCCGTGTCCACTGCATGGCCCACCAACACCAGGGCAGTCGAGGTTTTCGCACCAGGTCCCATAAGCTGAACATTCAGTAGGACTTTGCGATAAGGCAATGTTGCTTATAGCCCAGTTGACCGCAAAGGGCCTTATCAGGGCTGTCACCACGTTGATGTCAACTCACAAGTCATTCACTCGCACAACCCTTTGAAAGACGCCTTCTAAATACACACTGCGAATTTTGCTTAACATCTTTCTACTGTAAAATCTCAGATCAGATGAAAACTGTTAATCTCTCTCAGAAATTCAAAGATCACATCAGATGGAACATCTCTGAAAAGGTTTTCATGGAGTCTGCTGTAAAATGTTTATGCCTCTCACCGTGCAAGTCCCATCACCCCGAAAGAACATGTTTATGGTTTGAATATACCTTCAATGTCCAGTTAAACAATCATTCACATATTATGTGTGCAACAATTCAGTTTTCATCTTCTACACTCAATCTGCCTCAGACAAAATCTATTCACATAATCCTCTTAGTGTACTGTTACACTCATGACCAGTGATGGCTAGTACCAAGTGACTGCATGTCTCTCCAGCTCTCACTACATTGGCTTCTGCACTACGTGATCTATGATGACCCTCCATGACCCCTCTGTTTCCCCTCCACCACAGAGGGTGTGTCTATATCCATGTCTGTTTCCCCCTCCACCACAGAGGGTGTGTCTATATCCATGTCTGTTTCCCCTCCACCACAGAGGGTGTGTCTATATCCATGTCTGTTTCCCCCTCCACCACAGAGGGTGTGTCTATATCCATGTCTGTTTCCCCTTCACCACAGAGGGTGTGTCTATATCCATGTCTGTTTCCCCTCCACCACAGAGGGTGTGTCTATATCCATGTCTGTTTCCCCTTCACCACAGAGGGTGTGTCTATATCCATGTCTGTTTCCCTTCACCACAGAGGGTGTGTGTATATCCATGTCTGTTGGTTTTCTTGTGACCAAGATAACACAGAAACCAAGCCACCATTTCTTTGTGTGTTAGATCTCAGTGAAAAGATGGAAGACGGCCAGCGGAGGTTTACCCATCAATTTGTTTGAGAATCTTAATGAAAAGATGGAAGACGGCCAGCAGAGGTACCCATCAATTTGTTTGAGGACCTGGATCAAGAGGGAAGAGCCAGATCCGTTTAGCAAGCTTAAGCTGAAACTACAGAATCAATTTCAGTGAAACCCAGTTAAAAGACACACTGTGACTTATGCCTGCACACACCACACACACACACACACACACACACACACACACACACACACACACACACCCTACACCTATATAAACAAAAAACATATGCACACACACATACACACACACATGCACACACAGACGTCTGACCTGTAACATTGTTATTGTTGTCACACTGACAGCTGTCGTTGACACACTTTCCGTTGCCAGAACATTCCAGCTCACAGCCGACGCCAATGTAGCATACGTCGCACACACACGCATCATTTTCTGGTGAGGGCTTGCCGTGGAGACACACCTGGCTGCAGTCAGGTCCATACCATCCCTGTCAGACCATGAAGAACGAAATATACAGTTTTAAAAGAAGAAGAAAAAAAACTCTGTTGTCCAACCTATTTCAGCTGACATGTTGAACTGCGTCAGTTGACGTTGGATCCTGTAAAAAAAAATTTGCATGACATGGCAAACACATGAAAACAACAAAAATAAACCACGTGCAACTTCCATCTGGATGAAGGAGGTAAGTGACAATGTGTTCGTCCTTTGTTGTCATTGTTTTGGATGTTGTTTGTTCTGCCTGAAGAAGGCCCAGTAGGTGGAAACGCATCATGTTCGTTTTGTAAATGGTTTGTTCTTTTGCTTGGCGGCATGGTATTTCTGTTTTTGTGCTTGAAGGAAAACAAGTAATCGGATTTGCAGCCTTTCCACGGATGATTAAATCATGCAGTCCTGATATGCATTTGCTTCTCCCCCCCCCCCCCCCCCCCCCCCCCCCCCCCCCCCCCCCCCCCCCCCCCCCCCCCCCCCCCCCCCCCCCCCCCCCACCCCCCCCCCCACCCCCCCACCCCCCCCTACACCTCCCCCAACCCACACCCCACACCCCAATACTTTGCTTCCTCATACGCATTTCACAGCCAAAATAACAACTACAGTACCACAATCCCCAGACCATCAACCATCTACACTACTTCTCTCAGCACCACGTCATTGACAGCATCCACAACGCAGAGCAAAATCAGCCCAAAACTACAGTGCCTAAAAGCATCACCTCGAGATCACAACAATCTCACAGAACCACACATATCCAGCACATCACATCCAATGTCTGCACACCATGACTTGCCACAGAAGAACCTTCAGAGATGCCACAACAGACCCTTAGCAGAAGCCACAACAGGCCCTCAGCACAAATGCCACAACAGCCCTTCAGCAAGAATGCCACAAGCAGACCCTTCAGCAAGATAAATGCCACAACAGACCTTCAGAATGCCACAACAGCCCTTCAGCAGAATGTCACAACAGACCCTTCAGCAGAATGCCACAACAGACCCTTCAGCAAAGCAGCCCACTTAGAATGCCACAGCAGACCCTTCACAGAATGCCACAACAGACCCTTCAGAATGCCACAACAGACCCTTCAGAATGCCACAACAGACCTTCAGCAGATGCCCAAGACTTAAATGCCACAAAGACCTTCAGAATGCACAACAGACCCTTCAGAATGCCACAACAGACTCTTCAGCAGAATGCCACAACAGACCCTTCAGCAGAATGCCACAACAGACCCTTCAGCAGAATGCCACAACAGACCCTTCAGATGCCACAACAGACCCTTCAGAATGCCACAACAGACTCTTCAGAATGCCACAACAGACCTTCAGAATGCCACAACAGACCCTTCAGAATGCCACAACAGGCCCTTCAGAATGCCACAGCAGACTCTTCAGAATGCCACAACAGGCCCTTCAGAATGCCACAACAGACCCTTCAGCAGAATGCCACAACAGACCCTTCAGCAGAATGCCACAACAGACCCTTCAGAATGCCACAACAGGCCCTTCAGCAGAATGCCACAACAGACCTTCAGAATGCCACAACAGGCCCTTCAGCAGAATGCCACAACAGACCCTTCAGAATGCCACAACAGACCCTTCAGCAGAATGCCACAACAGGCCCTTCAGAATGTCACAACAGACCTTCAGAATGCCACAACAGACCCTTCAGAATGCCACAGCAGACCCTTTAGAATGCCACAACAGACCCTTCAGCAGAATGCCACAACAGACCCTTCAGAATGCCACAGCAGACCCTTCAGCAGAATGCCACAGCAGACCCTTCAGCAGAATGCCACAACAGACCCTTCAGCAGCCACTTAGAATGCCAAAACTGACCTTCAGCAGAATGCCATAGCAGACCCTTCAGCAGAAGGCCACAACAGACCCTTCAGCAAAATGCCACAACAGACCCTTCAGCAGAAGGCCACAACCGACCCTTCAGAATGCCACAGCAGACCCTTCAGCAGAATGCCACAGCAGACCCTTCAGCAGAAGGCCACAACAGACCCTTCAGCAGAATGCCACAGCAGACCCTTCAGCAGAATGCCACAGCAGACCCTTCAGCAGAATGCCACAACAGACCCTTCAGCAGCCACTTAGAATGCCACAGCAAACCCTTCAGCAGAAGGCAACAGCAGACCCTTCAGCAGAAGGCCACAACGGACCCTTCAGCAGAAGGCCACAACAGACCCTACAGCAGAAGGCCACAGAAGACCCTTCAGCAGAATGCCACAACAGACCCTTCAAACAGAAGGCCACAACAGACCCTTCAACAGAAGGCCACAACAGGCCCTCAGCAGCCACTTAGAAGGCCACAGCAGACCCTTCAGAATGCCACAACAGGCCCTTCAGAATGCCACAACAGGCCCTTCAGAATGCCACAACAGGCCCTTCAGCAGAATGCCACAACAGACCCTTCAGCAGAATGCCACAACAGACCCTTCAGAATGCACAACAGACCTTCAGAATGCCACAGCAGACCCTTCAGCAGAATGCCACAACAGACCCTTCAGAATGCACAACAGACCCTTCAGAATGCTACAGCAGACCCTTCAGCAGAATGCCACAACAGACCCTTCAGAATGCACAACAGACCCTTCAGAATGCCACAGCAGACCCTTCAGAATGTCACAACAGACCTTCAGAATGCCACAGCAGACCTTCAAAATGCCACAACAGACCTTCAGCAGAATGCCACAGCAGACTCTTCAGAATGCCACAATAGACCCTTCAGCAGAATGCCACAACAGACCCTTCAGCAGAATGCCAAACAGACCCTTCAGCAGAATGCCACAACAGACCCTTCAGCAGAATGCCACAACAGACCTTCAGAATGCACAACAGGCCCTTCAGAATGCCACAACAGACCCTTCAGAATGCCACAACAGACCCTTCAGAATGCCACAACAGACCCTTCAGCAGAATGCCACAACAGACCCTTCAGAATGCCACAACAGACCCTTCAGCAGAATGCCACAACAGACCCTTCAGAATGCACAACAGACCCTTCAGAATGCCACAACAGACCCTTCAGAATGCCACAACAGACCCTTCAGCAGAATGCCACAACAGACCCTTCAGCAGAATGCCACAACAGACCCTTCAGCAGAATGCCACAACAGACCCTTCAGCAGAATGCCACAACAGACCCTTCAGCAGAATGCCACAGCAGACCCTTCAGCAGAATGCCACAACAGACCCTTCAGCAGATTGCCACAACAGACCCTTCAGCAGAATGTCACAACAGACCCTTCAGAATGGCACAACAGACCCTTCAGCAGAATGCCACAACAGACCCTTCAGCAGAATGCCACAGCAGACCTTCAGCAGAATGCCACAACAGACCCTTCAGCAGCCACTTAGAATGCCACAGCAGACCCTTCAGAAGAAGGCCACAACAGACCCTTCAGAATGCACAACAGACCCTTCAGAATGCCACAACAGACCCTTCAGAATGCCACAGCAGACCCTTCAGAATGCCACAACAGACCCTTCAGAATGCCACAGCAGACCCTTCAGAATGCCACAGCAGACCCTTCAGCAGAATGCCACAACAGACCTTCAGAATGCACAACAGACCCTTCAGCAGAATGCCACAACAGACCCTTCAGAATGCCACAGCAGACCCTTCGGAATGCCACAACAGACCCTTCATCAGAATGCCACAACAGGCCCTTCAGAATGCACAACAGACCCTTCAGCAGAATGCCACAACAGACCCTTCAGCAAAATGCCACAACAGACTCTTCAGAATGCCACAACAGACCCTTCAGAATGCCACAACAGACCTTCAGCAGAATGCCACAACAGACCCTTCAGCAGAATGCCACAACAGACCCTTCAGCAGAATGCCACAACAGACCCTTCAGAATGAACAACAGGCCCTTCAGAATGCCACAACAGACCCTTCAGCAGAATGCCACAACAGACCCTTCAGCAGAATGCCACAACAGACCCTTCAGAATGCCACAACAGACCATCAGAATGCCACAACAGACCCTTCAGCAGAATGCCACAACAGACCCTTCAGAATGCACAACAGACCTTCAGCAGAATGCCACAACAGACCCCTTCAGCAGAATGCCACAACAGACCCTTCAGAATGCACAACAGACCCTTCAGAATGCCACAACATACCCTTCAGAATGCCACAACAGACCCTTCAGAATGCCACAACAGATCCTTCAGAATGCCACAGCAGACCCTTCGGAATGCCACAACAGACCCTTCAGCAGAATGCCACAACAGACCCTTCAGAATGCCACAACAGACCCTTCAGAATGCCACAACAGACCCTTCAGAATGCCACAACAGACCCTTCAGAATGCCACAGCAGACCCTTCAGCAGAATGCCACAGCAGACCCTTCAGAATGCCACAACAGACCTTCAGAATGCCACAGCAGACCTTCAGAATGCCACAGCAGACCCTTCAGAATGCCACAGCAGACCCTTCAGAATGCCACAACAGACCCTTCAGAATGCCACAGCAGACCCTTCAGCAGAATGCCACAACAGACCCTTCAGAATGCCACAACAACAGACCCTTCAGCAGAATGCCACAACAGACCCTTCAGCAGAATGCCACAACAGACCCTTCAGCTCAGCAGCCACTTAACTTCTGCTTCACTTTGTGCCCAGTTTCAGTTTGAGTTTCATCAAGGAGGTGTCACTGCATGTGGACTAGTTCATATACGCTACACCACCTCCACCAAGTTTTGAGACCACACTATGCTTTATTTAAAGCTGATGGATATATGAATTAACAACTAAGATGAGAGATTTAAGAAGAGGGTCTCGTGGCTATGACTTGGCAGATGTCCGACTACGCATTAGCCAATGCTCAGGCATGTGCCACAGACTGGAGCTCCTATGTCCCAACCTTCACACGTCGTCCTTCAAACTGGACATCATGGAATTCTTCGGTGGCTAGAACGTCCACCCTCCACACTGACCTGCAGAATGGTTTCTGGACTGAGAGTCATGGAGGAACACATACCTCAACCATGCACGGCATCTGATACCTGCGGGGGAAAGATCCCATCTGCAGATCTGTTTTACTCTTAAAAATGCCTTTGTGTACTTTTCCGTACGGTAAGTAAGGTATTGTTGCTTATAGCCCAGCCGACCGCAAAAGGCCATAGCAGGGCTGTCACACTTTTAAGTCAACTCAAAAACATTATAGAAAAAAAAAACCTGACTGAGCCTCATTCTGACTTCTTTTGTTCCCATGCTGTTGTCGGCCCGTGAAGACTGAGCCTCATTCTGACCTCTGTTGTTCCCATGCTGTTGACGCTATGTGAAGAACTGAGCCTCATTCTGACCTCTGTTGTTCCCATGCTGTTGTCGCTCCGTGAAGACTGAGCCTCATTCTGACCTCTGTTGTTCCCATGCTGTTGTCGCTCTGTGAAGACTGAGCCTCATTCTGACCTCTGTTGTTCCCATGCTGTTGTCGCTCTGTGAAGACTGAGCCTCATTCTGACCTCTGTTGTTCCCATGCTGTTGTCGCCCCGTGAAGACTGAGCCTCATTCTGACCTCTGTTGTTCCCATGCTGTTGTCGCTCTGTGAAGACTAAAGCTACCTGAAGTGAAGTCATCATCTTCTGGCATCTGTTCAGAACATCGTCGAGTCCTGCGTGCTAGCTGTTGACCACTGTATTGCTTGTCCCTGAGCTGCCTTCTATTTTATGTGTTAATGAAGCTTTCAGGGAAATTACTGAACACACTGAAAGATTTCATGGTAAACAGCAAAACAATTTTATGTATTAATGATGCTTTCAGGGAAATTGCTGAACACATTGAAAAAATTCATGGCAAACATCAAAACACCATAGCTACACATTTGTTCCATAAAATGAAAGTCAGCAGTGTGCACCTCAATACATCTATGACCCCAAACTACCGGTCCAGCAAAACCATTCACTGTTGTTCCCCAAAAATGCTATGATGGAGAATATCAGAGGAAACTCTCATCTATCAGCAGTGTCCATCGGCCTCTCCCTCCGTACAGAGGCCCTCCTCCGCTGGTGTCACACGCAGGGGGTCACCCTTCGCGCGAGACACATAGCAGGGACTCACAACATCCTGGCAGACTCTCTCAGCCGATCCAAGTCTGTCCTCCACACGGAATGGACCCTCAGCCGGCTTACCCTTTCAACCGTGTGGGAACATTGGTTCACACCAATGATCGACCTCTTTGCCACACGGTTCAACCATCGTCTGCCAGTGTATGTGTCCCCGGTCCCGGACCCCCAGGCTTACGCCATCGACGCCCTGTCCCTTCCTTGGTCCGGCCTCATAGCTTACGCCTTCCCTCCCTTCCGATCCTCCACAAGGTGATCAGGAAGGCGAGACTCGAGAGACCCAGGTCATTCTCATAGCCCCATGGTGGCCCACTCAGTCCTGGTTCCCGGACCTCAAGTCCCTCACTCACGAACCCCTCTCCAGTTGAACACCAGGTGGGACATGCTCAGGCAACCCCGTTCGGGCCTCCCTCACGCCAATCCCCAGGTTCTTCACCTCCACGCCTGGCTTCTGTGTCAGCCCGGCTGCGAACATCCAAATCCCCCTCTCGAACGGACAGGTCCCGTTCCGCCCTCAATACCCTCTCCATCGCCGGGGCCTCTCAGGAACTCGAGACCCAGCCATGTCCTCTCGCAGAGCTAGCACGGAGTCCCTTTATGACTGCAGATGGAGGAAATGGGTCTCATGGTGCAAAGCCAATTCTGTCCCTCACATTCGCCCCACCAACATCAAATAGGAAATTTCCTGTCCCAACTTAACCTCTCTGCTAGCTCCATCAGGGGCTACAGGTCGGCCATCTGCCGACCATCCTCCAAATGGCCGGACCTTCCTTTGAGAATGATTTCCTTCTCAGAGAGATCTCCAGAGCGGCTTCTCTTGTGAGGCCCAATCCCCTAGACGTGTTCCCCTTGGGACCTCTTCACTGTTCTTGACGTCCTCAATAAAACCCCCCTTTGAGCCTTTGTCCTCCATTCCTTTCGACCTTTGTCCATGAAGACTACCTTCCTCCTCGCCCTCGCTTCCGCGAGACGGCGAGGCGAGATCCATGCCCTTAGCGGGACCCAGAGACATTGCCTTCCACAGAGACGGCTCCGTCTCGCTTAAGTTCCTTCCCGAGTTCCTAGCCAAGAACCAGGAACCCGGCAGTCCCTCCCCTTACCTCATCATCCGCCCGCTGGCGGATACACTAGGGGGCGACACCTCTTCGGACATAGCCCTTTGCCCTTCTCGATGTCTAACACACTACTGGGAACGCTCGCGCCCCAGGCGCGTTTCGCAAAGACGCCTTCTCATTTCCATCAACCCCAGTAACACGAAAGACATCTCAGCTGGCACTGTCTCTAGGTGGCTCTCCAAGACGGTCAGAACTGCCTATTCCCAGGCATCCGAGGATCTCCCCGTCTCTTCCCCCGGGCCCATGAGGTCAGAGCGCTGGCCACTTCGGCAGCATTCCAGCACTCTGTTCCCATGCGCCACCTCCTGGAGGCAGCCTTCTGGCGTTCGGAGAATCCCTTCATAAAATTTTATTTAGGGGACATCCGCATGACCAGGGCTGATGGTTCTAATGGGATATCCTTTGTGGCGGCTAATGCATCCATATCGGGTTAACCCCAGGAAAACCCCTAGGGCACTCGCCCTCCTCCTTTTACTATGAATTCTGCTATTGTCTGACATGGTACAGTATATGACGCCAAAATGGGGAGTTTGTATTTTACTCCCTGTTTGGCTAGTATACTTACCATGTCAGACTCTAATGCCCGCCCTACCTTCCCGCTAGCGCCAAGGTTCTGGGGTTACCTTGCGCGCAGGCCTCGATGTATGACGTATGGGAGACTTACACTGGCTTCTCCCTACGGCGGAAGTGGGTTGGGCACCACGTGACTGTCTTATCACTGCATTAGCCACACAAAAACTTCGGCCTGGCAGAGCAGACTAACTGCCGTGAATGCTATTGTCTGACATGGTAAGTATACTAGCCAAACAGGGAGTATAATACAAACTCCCCATCTTTCACTGCTGCATTGTTATGGTGCATGAATGCCAACCTGTCGGCACCAGTGCCAGGATGTTGTTTCTTACCGCCTCACACTGGCACTCGGGACGTCGCGGTCCGTTCCGTTACAGAAGCCATGCCCCTCACAGCCTCCGGGACAGTCTGGTACATCGCATGCCTCTCCGGTCCAGCCTGCAAACACCGTTCACGGCATAAAACACTCCTCATATAGGTCAGCGTGTAATGACTGCACATGCATGTACTTTCTCTCATGTAGAATAGCTCATCTTAGTAGAGCACCAGACTCATAATCTTGGTGATCCTGGGGATGCGGGTTCAAATCTCCGCCAGGCCATTTCAGTACAGAGGGATTTTTCCCTCGGAATTAACATTGGTTCTGACTCCATTTCCATACAGTCCTTCGAAGGAGACTATAAACAGAGGTTCCATTTAAGAACACTCGCATAACATCTTGCACACACCTAAAATCCCATCACCAACTTTCGGAAGAGGAGGCCAATTTGGCCGTTGGTATGGACAATATAATATGCATAGCATGCACCCTGTGTGAGAAACTGAAAGAATGAAGGAAGTGAGGAAATTGAGTGAACGATGTTGACTGGATGACACAGGAAACAACTGAATGAAGCGCCAGCAGGCAGCTCTTCAGTCGGCACTACCCAGGTATGCAGACCAATGCATACGTGAGAGTGTGGATCATCAGTGCGTAGAACCTTTAGCAAAGCACTACATAAATGCTATGATATTATTATTATTATCATGTACATTCTGACCCAATCATAGACAGTTGCACATGTGGCAGGTCACCACACGTGTTAAACCATTCACAGACCGCACCATGTGGTGAACTACACACATATATGACTGTGGATATACACACACGTTCACATAAAATACATATTGATCTACTCACTTACAAAGACTTGCATGTCAGGTGAACCATTACACATTAAACCGTTCATATACCGACACAAAGACATACTGTATCATGATGTGAAATACTCTGACATAATTCCCTTGTGTGCTGGGTTTTCTCACTGCATGTGTACATCATGCACCATCCACATGTGTAGCATACAAAGACTGGTCTGCCTGCAGAGAACTCTAACGCACACGTGTGGCATAAACACAAAAGAGCAGACGCAATGTTTCGAGAGCAAGAAAAGCCCTGACATGGTTACAGCTCCTGTTCCATCAAAACGTGCTCACCAGGGTTACAGCGACAGGTTTGACATGGTTACAGTTCCTGTTCCATCAAAACGTGCTCACCAGGGTTACAGCGACAGGTTTGAAGAGCGCTGTTACATTCTCCGTGACCGCTGCAGTCCCGTTGGTCACCTGGACAACCTCTGACTTCGCACTTTGACCCCCGCCAGGCTTTGTCACACACACACTGGTTAACGTCAGAGCACGCTCCGTGGCCGTTACATTCGAGGTTGCAGCCTTTGCCCAGGAAGCAGGGCTGACATTCACACTGCCCACTGAAATCCAAAACAGATCATGACAGGTTCTGTCTTACCACACTGAAATAATTAGACAGGTATCTCCGGTGTAGGCATGCCTGCATGCAATCAACTTACGTTTTACATGCCTGCATGTAATCAACTTACGTTTTACATGCCTGCATGCAATCAACTTACGTTTTACATGCCTGCATGCAATCAACTTGCTATACATGCATGAAAATTCACCCTACAACCAAGACAGTATGACACCGAAAGGGGTCATCATTAAAATTTACAGTGTGCAATTGTTATACATGAACTTGAAATGACCTTTGACAACAGGACTGCACACACACACACACACAGAGCACACACACATACAAGCATGCACACACACACACAGATACATATACACATACATGCACGCACACACACACACACAAACATACATACATAAGCACGCACATGTATACACACACACAAACACACACACATGCACAACACACACATACACACAACACACATAATACACAAACACACACACATGCACAACACACACATACACACACCACACACACACACATATACACAAACACACATGAACTCACACAACACACACACACCACACACAAACAACACACCCACACACACACACTAAACACAACACACACACACACACACACACACACAGACACACGCACACACACACACACACACACACACACCAGTCACAGCACTGACCTGTTCGGGGGCACCTGCACGCCATGCACACAGAGCTCCTCACAGGCAGCGCCCATCCAGCCAGCATCACAGTCCAGGCACCTGGGAGGTTTTCCATCGGTGTCAGCGCTGCACTGGCCACGCCCATTACAGTTGGGTTCACCTGGACAGCCCCACACATCCCCTCTGTTCACACTCTACACCTCCACTCCACTGTTACGTAAGGTAAGATGATGCTGCTTGTAGCCCAGCCGACCGACCGCAACGGGTCGTATCAGGGCTGTCACCACGTTAAAAAATGCAACGGCTTTTAAGGTAAAGCAGTTTTTCTGCTGGTTGGTTTGGTAGGGAACAGGCAAATGGGAGCAAGGGGGAGCAGCTTCTTCGTAGGCTTTGCGGGCTTTCTTAGCAGATGTGGTGTAACATATGTGACCTTCCACCACAAAACCAGTCTTAACTCGATTTTTTGAAAGTTCTGAGATATACTTAAAATCTACAGATTTTTCTGATTAATTGGATATAAAAATGAACGCTATAGGGCAAAAACAAAGAAAGTTATGGTCATTTGAAGTGGGTTACTGTGCCGACGGTCATTTTGAGAAAACGGCTTCCAAAGTTTTTGCTATCATCTCCAGCACATTTTCCTTAGCAACGGCATCTTACTTTTTACCATACTTATTTTTAGATGACACACAGAGAAACCGGGAGAGCGTCACACACGCTTTCGAACGGTGGGTTCTGTAAGGGTTGCGTTAAGTTTCAGACGAGGGAAAATGGGTCATTTTGCATTAAAAGAAGTTCAATATGATTCAAGGTTAGGCTTTTAAATCTCAATTTTAACTAAAGTATTGGTTGTTTTGGAGCAAATGGTTAGTGCCACGTGAAAGTTTAGGGTGTAAGGAACACATTTCTGCAAAAAAGTCAAAATGCCCCAGGTAGACCCTCACCAGCTATTTTCAGCTGTAGCCGTGAAGTAGGCCACGCAAGTTAAGACTGGTTTCGTGGTGGCGGGTCACATACATGGACTAGTCCGCCACACACAGTGACACCTCTTCGATGAGACTGAAACTGCAGGGCTTCAGCTTCTTTCATGTTTGTTTCGGTGGATCCATTTTCTTCCTGTGAGTCTAACAGCCACGAGCTCATACCACTTCAAACATTCGCATCAGACAGTAATAAATTTAAAATAAATAAAAAAAAAGAGAGGAGAGAGAGAGAGAGAGAATGAATCATTCTTCCCGTCAATACAGTCTCCAAGGCAAGTCACATGACGTGTTCGTGTGGTGGAAACACTGTATCCCCTGCTTTGCCGTCGAGCAGTGATTGAAACTTCATGAACTGTCATGAAAAAGGAATCATGGCCTATCAACTGCTGAAGAGTGAAGGAGGCAACAGCTGATGAGATATCGCTATTTCAGCGGCCAAACCTATTCCTATTTGTGCAGGGCTATAACAAGATACTGTGGCTGCATGGTTCTAAGCACTTAAAAAAAAACAACCAGTTAGGAATCTTGATATGCAAAGCTTCTGAATGTTATTGACCCAAGAATTTCACACACACACACACACACACACACACACACACACACACACATGCCTACACATTCAGATTCTTTAGAATGTACACACACAATCAATAATTGATATCATTAAAAAACAGCCACTTTGATGTACATATATCAACACACACACACACACAAATATCTCTCACATACACTCTCTCTCTCTCTCTCACACATTCTTTCTCTGACTCCCTCCTCTCTCTCTCTCTCTCTCTCTCTCTCTCTCTCTCTCTCTCTCTCTCTCTCTCTCTCTCGCACCACACACACACACACACACACACACACACACATACACTCTCTCTCTCATATACACACACATACACACTCTCTCTCTCTCTCTCACACACAGACACTCTCTCTCTCTCACATACACAGACATACACACTCTCTTAACACACACACACACTCTCTCACACACACACACACACACACACACACACACACACACACACACACACACACACACACACACAGAGTCTATACCTGGACAGTCTGGAAGTTCACATCCATCCCCAGTCCAGCCTGGTTCACAGGTGCACACGTGTGTGGCGGCGTTACACAGACCATGTCCTGTGCAGTCCTTCCCTTCACCTGGACAGCCAGGTGGTGTCGCACACCTCCCCCCGCCAGCCCACATCGCACTGACACGCTCCACTGACGACCTGAATCAGCCAGACAGATGATGATGATTGTCCTACGCTGATCAGATTATCATCATGCTGTTTCAGTCAGCCTGCCAGACTGTTACTGTGCTGGCAACCAACCAGCTGGATTATTATGATTGACCTGTGCACATCAATTGTTGTCCTGTGTCGATCAATCAGTCCAGATTACTATTTTCCTCATAACGGCACCGTTCTGGGTTAATCAAATCAGTCAGATTCTTGTTCGCTGTCAATTGGTCGCAAAGTGAGGCAACTGCAGACAGAAATCTAAAAAAAAAAATTTTTAAGTTTATGTACTAAATCCACCAAACATGAAAAACAAAATCACGAGACAAAACATGACATGTTTCGACCTCTTAGGTCTTCTTCAAACAAGATAAACAACACTCAGGACAACGAAGATGAAGAACAAGCATCACTTTTCCCATCTAATTTGGTGCAAGATGGGCGTTGATTCAACCATCTTGCACCAAGTTAAATTAGAAAAGTGATTGCCCGTTCTTCAGTTTTATTGTCCTGAGTGTGTTTATCTTGTCTGAAGAAGACGTAAGAGGTCGAAACGCATCATGTTTTGTCTCGTAATTTGTTTGTTCATGTTTGGCGGATATAGTACTTAAACGTTTTAAGACTTGTGTCTGGAATACACACCTGAATAACAAATAGGGAAGTCAGCAGATCATAATTAGTCATACACATTCACACATAGTATCTCAAGACAGTCTGATAATATCTCAAGACAGTCTGATAATGTTTAACAGTTAAGAATTTCAACACAAAACAATGCTCAGAAATCGATGCACACATCAGCAGACAAACAAAAGACACCTGCCAATCTATCCTCTTACATAACTCATCTACAAACACACACACCACACACACACACACACACACACCAACGAACAGGCAAGTGCATGTGTGCACACGCACACACACACACACACACACACACACACAAACTCACTGACATACAAGAGTGCATGTCACACACCTTCACACAAAATACATAATGTATGTATGTACACCTGCACTCTTGCACACACACACACACACACTTTCCTTTTTGTCCCTTTACTCACCTTTCCATGCAAGGAGCACTCAGCGTCACAGTTGATGCCAGCCCACCCAGCATCACAAACACACCTGTCACTCCCAGGGGGGTCCTGCTGACCATGCACACATGGCTGGTCGCACGCATGGCCGAACCATCCGTTGTTACAGCTGCATCACAATCATAAATATTCATGCACAATTCCTGCTGAAATGCATTGAAGTAACATAACGCATGGCCGAACCACCCATTGTTACACTGCATCACAATTATAAGGAATCGTACATAATTCCTGCTGAAATGCATTCAAATAACACAGCAAAACAAGTGAAAGGAACAACTTAATTAAATTTTTGTTCATGAATAGGAAACCAAGAACACCAACTATAAATCAAGTGTGTGACTATAAATTTTTTTCTTTCTTTCTTTCTGTCACATCTTCTGTGCCACCTCAGTGGTATTGCACCCACGCCGCTCATTCCGACATCCCATCCACAGCCACAGCCCGGTCAGTCCCACCTCAGCCCCAGCACCGGCAATCCACAGGCAGCAGTCAATGTCTAGTCATCAAGAGGTAACCCACTGGAGAAGACAGTCACTGCACTGCACTTCGGTGGTGTTCAGTGGCGCCTGTTCTGATCCAACATATGCAGGACACCACCTACTAAGCCCCCTACTGACAACAATAATTGCTTAGTTGCAGAGCCATTGTGAGCGAGCTCTCCCTCCGGAGGGTGCCACCATGTCTGTCCAATGACAGCCCCCATGGACTCACTGATACCTGTAATCCTGATGGAATAAAACCAAGGCCACAGACGTGGAGAGGCCATTGAAACTGTGGTCACCATGAAAGCAGGGCATGAAAACCAACAGAGTGGGACAAGAAAAACAGTTTGTCAACACGCAGAATAGTTCTACAAAAAAAAATAAAAAACGTTCTACAGTACATGGATACTTTTCTCCCCCTGCAAAGAGGGTTCATTTCTCATGGAAAGTCACAGTATCACAGTATCAGATGAACATAAACTGTTTCACATGAAAAAATCTACACAGTAAACAAATCTCCAGACGTTTATGCAACATGAGCAAAGTTTTTAACAACTGCTTTTGGGAGAAGTTACATACATTGAATTTTATCACACACACACATACACACAGAGTCACACACCCAAACACACAGACACACACACACACATACACTCACACACACACACACACACACAGCACAACCACCACAACCGTACAGACCTGCAGTGCGGGGGGTCTGTGGTGTCCATGCACACACCGTTGTCGTTGCAGTCTGGATCGCCGGCACAGTCGGCTACCTCACACCCGAGCCCCGTCCACCCAGACCTACAGGTACAGGTGTGTGAGCTGCTGTCACAGCCACCTGCACAGACCACACTCACATATGTTATGCAGTTTCAAACTTCGCTTTCACACGCTTTATTATCTGACAATACAAAACAGATAAATAAAAATGAAATTGGTGTGAAAAGGTGCATGTGCGGGTGGAACAGGAAAACAAGAAATGCGCAGAACGACATTCATCTTGCTGTGATATAACCATTAGGTCCAGGTTCAGACGTGCACCTCTAACCTACCTATTCTGACCTATTTAAACACCAATGAAGGCAATGAACACATTGTATGTGTTGATTTTCGACACTATGTTAACTCAACACTCGGCCAGCTGCCGCCGCGGCACATCGGACTGTGTTGTATATATCTGCGGCTTATAAACCAGTGCGGCTTATTTGTGAAAAAAGTTCAGATTTTAAAAAAATTTAGTGGGTGTGGCTTATATACAGGTGCGCTCAATAGACCGAACTTTACGGTAATCATTGTACATGACTGTTTCAACAT
>CM031622.1:10927662-10997662 GCA_018398815.1 Conus ventricosus
AGTCCGTGCAGCGAGGAGGGTCAAAGTTCGTGTTGCAGACTCCACGGCCGTTACAGTTTCCGTTGCCAGGGCAGTCAGGAGTGTTACAGTCAGCACCTGCATGGGAAACAGGTGGGTTGTGTTGTATGTTTTGGTGTCGCTGAGTGTCATTCTCACCCTGTGCTTGGGCAACATTCAGGAGACCTGTTTAACCTAAAACTGCTTCTGGTGTATTTTACAACCAAAATGAGCATATTTTCTGCAAATAGTGTGTACAACATTCCCAAATTCAGTAAAAAAAACAGGATGGAGAAGGGGAGGGGGTCCTTCATTTTGTTTCTACCTGTTATCACACTGCAGATGGTTCTTGCCAGTAGTCACCACCTAATCTTGCACTGACTACAGTAAAACAGGCTCCATTTGATATAAATGACTTTCAAGCCTGATTCATCAGCATACTTTGGCACACACCGATGATCTCTCCCAGGTTTTTTCGACAATACAGGGCATGTTGTCGAAGAAACAAACACTGCAAAACGTGATTTCGCATGCAGAATTTAGCAAGAGTTGTTGCTCTTTGGTTAAAGCCTCAATCACAGTTATTTTCCACAAGTTCAATTTTGTCTCTAGAATTTTTTTTGGGGGGACGTATTTCTTTGTGATTCGTCATTACTGATCGTATTTTCACCAAACATGCGTACAAAATATGGTGATTTCATATGGACAAACAGGTCTGATTCTGGCATAATTTCCCGTTTGTTCAAACCGGATTATCACCTCAGAAATATGCATTAAACCTTAAGGAAAAGCAATACCCTATGCAGAACTTTCTTCCACATTGGCATGCTAAATTTGTTCAAACCGGATTATCACCTCAGAAATATGCATTAAACCTTAAGGAAAAGCAATACCCTATGCAGAACTTTCTTCCACATTGGCACGCTAAATTTCACCAAGTAATTCAAATGATTTCTTTTAGTTGCCTTTTGTTTAAATGCTTATACTCAAAAACTGACTTATGCAAAAAAACAATAATATTTAGGCATATCAGACCACCGAGTCCAAAAAAAAAAGCATAATATTAACATTTAGTGTTGTTATCTAAACATTTATCTTTAAATCTAGTTGCAAAGCGAGACGACTGCAGGCGGAAATCTAAACAAATCTTAAATAAATGTTAGCGAACCGCCCAGAGAACGTGGACAAACGAGTCACAAGACAAAACACAACGCGTTTCGACCTCTTAGGTCTTCGTCAGGTGAAGTATAAACGAATAAAACAACGAGAATTCACTTAGCTTATTCGTTTATACTTCACCTGACGAAGACCTAAGAGGTCGAAACGCGTTGTGTTTTGTCTTGTGACTCGTTTGTCCACGTTCTCTGGGCGGTTCGCTAACATTTATTTAAGATTTATCTTTAAGTTTAATACACAGTCATTTTGCAATAATAATAAGACATTCTAAGCCTTCTTGACCTCTCTGTAAGTAGGTTTTGAGGTATTAGAGTTTAAAAGCAGCACCCTTTTCATTCTAACAAATCAGCCCAAACTGTCCAAGCAGGGGAGGCTGGCCAGGCTGCAAACTCAGAAGGTTTGAAAGGGTTAATCTGTATACAACAACAAAAACTGCCGCTGGAAAGTTATGGTTTGATGCAGTTGTGTTAGTTTGCTCTCTGTGCACAGAAAATAGTTTAAAGTTTGTAATAAAACAGTACAGAATTGTTTTGTTGGCATTGCAGGGTTGAGATTTTATGTTTTCCAACTCAGAAATTCCCCCTAAAAATTTCATCAGACAAGTTCAGGTTATGGTTCCAACTGCTCAAGCGATAAACAGATAATTTTCTTGAACAGCAGAATTTCTTTACGGTGCTCAGAGATGGAGACCCAGTCTGACAAGCACAGCATGCAACACAGCATACATAAGCCTGCTAAGTGACTCCAACACGCCAGAGAGCTGTGAAATGCGATCAGCTCCTGGTTCCATCTTTGCTAACCTATCACCAAGCCTGCATGAGGATTCATGGGAGACGTACTTATGCCGACTTTCGCTGCCAGACTTGTGGCGTTTTCTGAGCTGCCAGACTTGTGGCGTTTTCTGAGCTGCCAGACTTGTGGCGTTTTCTGAGCTGCCAGACTTGTGGCGTTTTCTGAGCTGTCAGACTTGTGGTGTTTTCTGAGCTGCCAGACTTGTGGTGTTTTCTGAGCTGCCAGACTTGTGACGTTTTCTGAGCTGCCAGACTTGTGGCGTTTTCTGAGCTGCCAGACTTGTGACGTTTTCTGAGCTGCGACATTTTCTGAGCAAGGCTACCTGAATTAAAGCTTTGAAACAGCTAAAGATGATTTTGATGGTGGATGTTTCGCTGATCTGTCCAATAATGTTTAAACTATGTTTAGAAATACCAGTTATACCAGCACAGATTAAACACAGCAAATGCTAAATTGGATAAACATGCGGCAAACATCATGCACAGTGCCCACAAGTTAATCATTTCATCTGTATATAATCATCTGTTGATTCATTCCCCATGCCGTATCAGATAACCCATAACAAAATGGCTGCCACACCAGCCAACTTACGACATGACTCAAAATTAAGAGCATGGTCCAAATCCCTCAACAAGTCCACTTATTTTAGGTTAGGACCTTATTTTCAGGCTTAACTCCCTTCCACAACTTCCTTCAGAACGTCAGATGTGCATAGTCACTGCCTTTAAATTTTGTATCATTATTTTTATTGTGTGCACCGATTTTTGTCTGTTTGATTTTGAGGACAGACTTGATTTTGGAAAAAGCGTCTGAAGAGGGTTAAGCAGGGGAAAAAAAATTACCAAAAAAAAACAACAAAGTGAACAGGAGCCGTTACCTGTCCATCCAGGTTGGCAGAAGCATCGCCCTGTGACCGCCACACACTCGCCATGGCCAGAGCAGGCCTGTGTCACACCTGGACAGGTGGGAATGGTACACTTCACCCCCGTCCACCCAGGCTGGCACACGCACACACTGGAGTTGCCCACGGCAGTGCAGGTGCCACGATCATTACACTCGGACTCACAGAACTCCCCCAGGTGACAAGCATCACAGACGCACTGACCGAAAGAACACTCGCCCCGCCCGTTACACATCTGGCTGCAGTTGCTGCCATGATAGCAGCCGTCGCAGACACAATCGCCACACTCGGAGCACGACCCATGCCCACTGCAGGTGGACGGTGGGTGGCAGGTGTGCTGACAGGTCTGGCCCACGTAACCCTCCTGGCACTGACAGGTGCCAAAGTCAGAGCAGGAGCCGTGGTCGCCGCAGGTGTTGGCAGGGCAGTAGTATTGACAGTCTTCGCCCAGGTAGCCGGCGTTGCAGGTACATGACTGCTGACTCGAGTCCCAGACACCGTGCCCACTACACACCTGGCCGTGGTGCTGCGACAATGTTCCCGCCTCTCCGTGTCTCGAGCTTTGAATGGCAAGTCCCCCAGGGAAGAACGATGGTAGAGCAGCACTTTAGTGGAATAGGTATATGCAAATGATCGTACTCGGCCACCGCCTCCACCTCCTCCATAGTGACTGCAGCAATGAATGCCATAACAGTCGCTGGCCCCTCTTCCCCCTCCCGACGACACGGCTCCCCAGCCTTCAAGGACACCCGAGTCCAGCCATATTCCTCCGCCGGCCCCTCCCCCTTCTCCCCCTGCTGCCGAAGCTCCGTCTGACGTCACCCTGCCTTCGATGTACGAGGCATGCGAGACGACCTTGATGGCCGCGCCCCCTCTGGCCCCTGCACGATGGCTACAACTGCCTCCACCGCTGCCGGCCTGTTTGGGGATGTAGGGGTCACCATAGACGACTCCTCGGCAGCTGTGACTGCTGCACGACCTTCCGTCTCCACCTCGACCGCCGTACGATCCCCCTGACCCTGAGCCGCACCGACTGCCGTGACCAGGACCTGAAAACGATTTGAAAAACGTATGTTTGTTAATGTGTCCTTTTCAGGGCACAGGACTGGGAAAATACATGTTAATCTGTCCTTTTCAGGGCACAGGACCTGGAAAATACAATTACAAAAAAGTTTACCTTTGTTAATCTGTCATGGCCCAGAACCTGAAAAACAATCAGGTAAATTTGTATTTGTTAATCTGTCCATTTTAGGGCACAGGACAAACAAAAAAAAAAAAAAAAGATCAGAAAAATACACATTTGTAAAATTGTCCTTTCCTGGGCGCAGGACCTGGAAAACAAATAGAAAAATACACATTTGTAAATCTATCCCTTTCAGGGCACAGGACCTGAAAAACAATCAGAAACATACACAATGGTTAATTTTCCGTTTCAGGGCACAGGACCTGAAAAACAATCAGAAACATATACAATGGTTAATTTGTCCTTTTCAGGGCACAGGGCCTAAAAACAATCAGAAACATATACAATGGTTAATTTGTCCTAAAACAATCAGAAACATATACAATGGTTAATTTGTCCTTTTCAGGGCACAGGGCCTAAAAACAACAATCAGAAACATACACAATGGTTAGTTTGTCCTTTTCAGGGCACAGGGCCTAAAAACAACAATCAGAAACATACACAATGGTTAGTTTGTCCTAAAACAATCAGAAACATATACAATGGTTAATTTGTCCTAAAACAATCAGAAACATATACAATGGTTAATTTGTCCTTTTCAGGGCTCTTACAAACAGGGCATAAACGTTCTACGTTTCATCAATGAGGCGTCACTGCATGCGGACTGGTCCATGTACACTACACCACATCTGCTAATTTTTGACACCATACTGCACGTGATTCATAGCTCATGGGTAAATGAATAACGACTAAGATGTGAGAATTTAAGAGAGGGTGGTAAGACTATGAATGACTATGAATGACTATGACCTAGCAGGTGTCTGACCTGTGCTTTAGTCCAACGTGCTGGTCAGACCTTGGGTGCCTACCTGACAGTCTGTGCTATTGTTATTGGTTCATGTGTGTGTGTGAGTTTATACAGGTGTTCAGATGTTTTGGCATGGGTGGATGGGCATGGGCCCATACGTGTCTGTGCAACTGTATGCGATGTAAGTGTGCAGTGTGTGTGTGTGTGTGTGTGTGTGTGTGTGGTGTGTGTGTGTGTGTGTGTGTTGTGTGTGTGCGTGCATGTGTGCATGCTCGCATGTGTATGTATGCATGTATAAGATCTGTGGGCTTGTGTGAACATGTTCATGCATCCACGCAAGTGCGCATGTGTGTGTGTCCATACATGTGAATATGTATATGTGCCTGTGTATATGGGTGTACTCTCATATGTTTGTTTTGTGTGTGTGGTGTGTGTGTGTGTGCACGTGCAAGTGTATGCGCATTCTAGAACTCAGTAGAAGAGTAATGACAACAGCAAAACACCAGAAAGAAAAAAAAAACAAGTATCACACAGAAGATAACTACAACAGTTAAAGAAAAATAACGAACAGATTTCATTGGCTTTAAGGTAGAAGCTGTTCATACATACACCATGTTCAGCAGACCTGCATGTACAGAAGATTTGCTGCACACACACACACACAGACATGCAAGCACCGATGCATGCACACGCACACACACACACACACACAGAGGCACGCACACATGCATGCACCGATGCATGCGAGCGCGCACACACACACACGCACCATGCTGCCACCAACCTTGTTCAGAATAATACCCTAGTCCACTTCCGTCCATCACCGCCGTTTTTTCCACTTCGAAGAGCCGCGCGCTCAGGTGTGCTGACCAGTCCACGTTGACCCTACTGCCCATCTGAAGCTCAAAGGTGTGCACGTGCGCCACCAGGGAGTCCTCCGAGGTGTAGTGGTAGCTGTCCAGTGTCAAGGCTCCGTTCCTCATGACCGTGAGGGCAGTGAAGCGATACACTCCACTGTAGGTGGTGTTGGTGGTCCGCGATGCGCACACACTGTACCTGACAACAACAACAACAACTGTAGGTGGTGTTGGTGGTCTGCGATGCACACACTGTACCTGACAACAACAACAACAACTGTAGGTGGTGTTGGTGGTCCGCGATGCGCACACACTGTACCCGACAACAACAACAAGAACTGTAGGTGATGTTGACGGTCTGCGATGCACACACACTGAACCTGACAACAACAACAAGAACTGTAGGTGGTGTTGACAGTCTGCGATGCACACACACTGAACCTGACAACAACAACAAGAACTGTAGGTGGTGTTGACAGTCTGCGATGCACACACACTGAACCTGACAACAACAACAACAACTGTAGGCGGTGTTGACAGTCCGCGATGCACACACACTGAACCTGACAGCAACAACAAGAACTGTAGCGGTGTTGACAGTCTGCGATGCACACACACTGAACCTGACAACAACAACAAGAACTGTAGGCGGTGTTGACAGTCTGCGATGCACACACACTGAACCTGACAGCAACAACAAGAACTGTAGGCGGTGTTGACAGTCCACGATGCACACACACTGAACCTGACAACAACAACAAGAACTGTAGGCGGTGTTGACAGTCCACGATGCACACACACTGAACCTGACAGCAACAACAAGAACTGTAGGCGGTGTTGACAGTCCACGATGCACACACACTGAACCTGACAACAACAAAAGAACTGTAGGTGGGGTGTTGACAGTCTGCGATGCACATACCCTGACAACAACAAAAAGAGGTTTGCATGAAGTCCTGTTAATGTTGGATCAGAACAGAAACTAGCTGTGAATGTTGGATTGGAATAGAAACCAGCTGTGAATGTTGGATTGGGATAGAATCCAGCTGTGAATGCTGGATTGAAACAGAAACCAGCTGTGAATGTTGGATTGGAATAGAAACCAATGAACAGTCGAACTCCTGGGGTAGGTTGCCTCTGCTGTGAATGTTGGATTGGAATAGAAACCAGCTGTGAATGTTGGATTGGAATAGAAACCAGTTGTGAATGTTGGATTGAAACAGAAACCAGCTGTGAATGTTGGATTGAAACAGAAACCAATGAACACAGTTGAGCTCCTGGGGTGGCTTGCGTCTGCTGTGAATGTTGGATTGGAATAGAAACCAGCTGTGAATGTTGGATTGGAATAGAAACCAGCTGTGAATGTTGGATTGGAACAGAAACCAGCTGTGAATGTCGGATTGGAACAGAAACCAGCTGTGAATGTTGGATTGGAACAGAAACCAGCTGTGAATGTTGGATTGGAACAGAAACCAGCTGTGAATGTTGCTCTTGGGGTGGGTTGCCGTTGATGAGCTGACAGTAAACTCTCTGTGTGTGAAGGACCAGTGCTGAGGATGTGACACACCCATGCTGTACATGGCTGTGTATTACTGGGGAGCCAGAGTGACAGGCAAAGGAACAATGCCTGTGACAAGACAAGGAAGATGTGACAAAAACAGACAAACCAACAAACAAACTGCACGGTGATTTGGGCTAGCACTACGTTTTATTCATAATCAACCGTCACATTATCAAAGCTTCATAATCATGAATTTTCCTCAGCATAAAAAAATGGATGCACACACACACACACACACACACACACACACTATTTCTTGTTTCAAACGGAAAGATGTGAAGCGCATTTATAGTATATTCCATAACTTCATCTGAAAAAAATAACTTACATTTACACTGGGTTTTTTTTTTAAACTAACAATATAGATAAGCCGAGGAAAATGACCATGTGAACTCTCACCCCCACTGGTAGAGAGTGCTATGAGACCCTCTGACAAACAGACGGTCGATGCCGTACAGCCCTCCATAATTGACGATACTCGCTTCCAGGTAAGTCACTGCCGGCATGGCGACTGTCGCCAAGGAACTTGTGAAAATGTGGGTGTGCACATGAGAACGCATTTCCTCGGGGCCGATGTCCACGTGCTGGTGGTTGAACACCTGGAGGTAGCCGCTTCTGTCACCTGCCAGGTCGTGGATGGTCAGCTGACCCTGAACAGAGATGGTCCAATGACCAGTCAGTGAAGTCACGTGGAGAAGTACCGCACTGAACTCATCTGCATAGTAGCTTCCGTCTCAATCACTCAGTCAACTGTGTTATCACCAAGCCAGTTCTATAACCATCTTAGGTCTGCTGCCCACAGCTGCAAGCACCTGCAATGTTCATGTAATGTCATCAACTGCCCATAAATAAAATCACATGAAATTGCTACCCTTTTGACCAGAAAACAGTTAATCATACAAATCATCCTGCCTGTCCCATAATCTCTGAAACTGGACTGAAAACAACTGGACTCTGTGCAGTTCATCCAACAAAAATCAGTAGAAAGATCAGTTTCCTCGACAAAGTTTTTAAGTTTACAGTCTGAAAATCAGGAGATCCAGGCTTAAATCACCCCTGGAAGCCTGCACTGTGTTCACATAGGGTGCAGGCATGCACAGGGCATTCCATTCTTTTTTTTTCTTTCCTGACCTCCCTAGCACTTGGCCAAACACAGACAACTTACCTGGGCCACCCTGGCACAGGCCGTTCCCAGGAGACTGAGCGTGGCGAACTCCAGAAGATCAGGCAGGTAGATGCTGTGATGGCAGGTGTAATTGCCGCGGTGCTGATGATCGATGGACAGGTGAGCCGTCACCTCTCCCCTACAGTCGAGAGCTTCAGCACCGTGCCAGGGGAAGCAAATCCTCGTCGGCCTTTGTAACTGAAGCCGTCCCCACCCAAGGGACGAAGACTGCCATCAAACCGGTAATACTCTGACAGGTGGATGGCCACATGACCTCCGCTACCACCTCCACTATCTGAAACAGCAGAAAGCAGAACACACTTTGAACCACACACACATGCACGCACAATTGTGCACACACTTAAAAAAAAACAAAAAAAACATACATCATCATCTGTACATCTCAGAACTAGCATCCGATCATGGCGTGATCATTTCTAATTTGTTTCATGTTTGAATGATTTGTTCATTTGTCTTTCAGAACTAAAGCAGGTTCATACTGGGAATCAATTTACTGTATGCCACACTTCTGTTTGAGTTGCGTTTTTCTTTTCTTTAAAGACCTGCAGGCAAGACGATACTGGGAGCTAGCTGATGTCCAATGCAAAGAGGATATGGCAGCAACGACACTTCAACGCAATCAGAAATTCCATTGACATTTCTCTGTGGAACTGACAACCAGCAGGAAGTAACATGTTTTCATGGATTTCTTGAGGATAAGGTCAATATAGCACTTTGAAATGTTTTACCAAACCAAAACAGTCTATCCCTTTTCGGTTAAGGGCTTTGCGCAGTTCTTCAACTGACTGGTTGCTAATGTTTGTATCTGTTGCATAGTGCTTTGTCCAATGCCATATAGCCAACCAGCTATGTAGTTTCTGTTTTCTCCTTCCCCTTTTTTTTTTTTTTTTTTTTTTTGCTGTCCCGACCTCTGCGTCACCTCAGAGGCAGTGCACCCACGCCGCTCAATCCGACACCCCGTCCACAGCCACAGCCCGGTCGGCCCCGCCGCAGCCCCGGCAATCCACAGCGAGCAGTCAACGTCAAGTCGTCAAGAGGCAACCCACCGGAGGAGACACTGCACTGCTACCAAGTCACTTCAGTGGTGTTCAGTGGCGCCTGTTCTGATCTAACATCGCAGGACACCACCTACTAAGCCCCCTACTGACGACAATAATTGCTTAGTCGCGAGCCGGCTGTGAGTGAGCTCTCCCCCGGAGGGCGCCACCACGTCCGTCCAACGACAGCCCCCATGGACCCCGCCGATACGTGACCCCGACGGAAGCAAACCAAGGCCACAGACGTGGAGAGGACATCGAAATTGAGGTCACCATGAGAGCAGGGCATGAAGGGCCACAGAATTTGAGACTTTTTTTTTTAAATGCTGATCAATGGGAATGAGGATGATAAGATGATGCTACGGATTTCCATTTCGGTCTGAGACTACATGACAGGGCTGTACTCTACGCTTCCTTTCATAATATATCCTGGCGTCAACCAGGCCCGGAGATACAGGCACCTGCAGTGTTGGTCATGAAATTTGAGCAACACTCTCAGAAACGCATCCATTAAGTGGATGAAACTCGACTGTGTGGTCCCAGTCTTCCCAACTAGTCCGCAGCAACTCAACTCTGGGTAGGAGCCGGTCGGGGCAGAAAAACCCACATGCCTCTGATGGATTCGAACCCACGACCTCCCAGCCGGGAGTCCGCGACGCTAACCACTTCGCCACAGCGGCTGGTCCTTCCCCCTTTTTCACCATCTGTCCTCAGTTTCTCACTCTCTAAGTTCCCCCCTTCCAATTTGCTAATGAGCCAGAGCAAGTGACCGCCTATGAATGACCTTTCTGCACAAAGAAAATTGTCCTGTAATCTCTTTGTCTGTACTGCCTTGTGGATCTAATAACCTTTCTGTTTAAAACTTTCTGCAGGGATTTGAAATGTAATTGATAGCGCACCTGCACGGGTCAGAAATCCTCCCTTCCCTTAACAAGCAGCCAGGTGCCGAGTGCTGCCTGACCCCAGACAATTTTCCCAACATGGCGAGGAATGTGTGGCTCTGGCCCTCTTATCAGGATGATTCACAACATGGTGAGGAACACGAGGCTCTGGCCCTCTACTTCATCAGGATGATTCACAACATGGCAAGGAACATGAGGCTCTGGCCCTCTACTTCATCAGGGTGATTCACAACGTGGTGAGGAACATGAGGCTCTGGCCCTCTACTTCATCAGGATGATCCACAACATGGCGAGAAACGCGAGGCTCGGGCCCTCTACCTCATCAGGGTGATCCACTTCTGTAGCACTACTGTAAAGCAAATCAAACTACTCCTGCACTTCGAACAGTAGAAATTTGTCAGTTATGAAATTTTTCAGGGACTATACCCTGGCCAGTCAACCTGTTGGAATCCTGGCATGGTTGGCTCGGGGTTGTGCGTTTTGCTGAGATCTGTTGGACCATGGTCCACTGGGTTATGACTTTTTGCCACACCAAATCATTTTGCCACACAATGTTTAATGCTGCACCTTATCTTTTTGCCATGCCATATCTTTTAGCCACACCCTATCTTCTTGCCACACCATATCTTTTTGCCAAACCATTTCTGATAATTTTTGGAAAATATAAAAGCATACAAGGTTTGTTGTATTTTATGTTTTACACAGCGTAGTAAAGAAATGAAATGGGAGGAAACAATTCAATCTAGACTGCAAATATTTCAAAGGTAAACTGTGTGTTTACATAAAAAATTGTTCACGTCTTACTTTTTTTTCAATATATCAGATGTTGTTTCAGTGTAGAATTACTTTACTCATTTATAATTATGACTGGTTGTCTGTTCTCCTGCTTATGTCTGATCATAATGTCTCTCTTCTTCTAATCTCTTCCCTCTTTTACTCATTTCTCTCTCGGATTATTGCTTCTATACTCTCTCTCTCCTTTCTGTCCTCTCTTCAATGCTAACTCTATCTGGGTTCAATCTGCTCTCTCTCTCTTCATATCTCCTTTGACTTTCTTCTCATTCAGTCTGTCAGGACCGGTGTGCCCTCTCTATCCCTCAGTTGCATCAGTGGTCTATTATTGCTTGTAGCCTCTCTCTTTCTCTCACTCTCTTTGTGTCTTATCACCTACCTCTCTTCTCTTGTTCATGTTCTCTTTGTTCTCCTTCTCTTTAAAGTAATTCCCTGCAACCTGTGGTCTTGATGTTGGTTTAGTGTTCTTGAAAGATGGAATGTAAAATGTCAATATTTTAGGCATTTAGCCGGCGAGGTTGTTGACTGAAGATACAATAACTTTTCTTTTTTTTAAAATTCATTCAACCTGCAGTGACACCACTGAAGAACACTGTGAATCTGCACCTCTGCAATGTTCAAGCAATGGAACTTAGGTACTCCAATTGGTTTAGCTCCAAAATATGGCAGCTTACTGCGCAAAACTATATATGCATGAACAACTCTCTTTCTCCATCCCTATACTCCACCCTCTCTCCCCATACATACACACACACACACACACACACACACACACACACACACACACACACACACACACACACACTACCACTGTACATACATCACAGCAAAGAAAGCATCAGATGGTAAAAGTGATGGAAATGATATCACTGACTTTAGCATACAAAGTTTTTTTCTCATGAACACGATTCGCTTCAACTGATGAAGAGAAAGTGTGTACTCTCACATCGCCCAGCTCTGCCCCCTGTGGCCGACACGAGACCCCGTCCTGTCATGGTGTTGGCTCGGATCAAAACGCTGCCACCGCTGCCGGCGCCACCTGCTATGTCTTGCGTTGACAAGTATCCGTTCGTGCCGTCACAGCTCACACGTCCATCCAGTTGGAAATGCTGACAAGGTCACAGTCACATGTTAGCCCAGAGCCGTTTTGTTTTGTAGCCAAAAGAGAAAGGCAGACAGTGTGTGTGTGTGTGTGTGTGTGTGTGTGTGTGTGTGTGTGTGTGTGTGTGTGTGTGTGTGGAGAGGGTGGAGTATAAGGATGGATGGCAAACTAGACAAAAGGCACACAAACATAGCTAAAGACAGACACTGAAAATATACTGTATCTATAGGCAATAATCGGTGGAGTGTGCGTGTGTGTGTGTGGTGGGGGGGGGGGGGGGGGGGGGGGTTGTAACTATGTAATGTATTATGTAAGAATCTTATTACAACAGAAATGGTTTACTGTAGTAAGACTACACTATACAAAGTAGGGAAAAAACATGGTAATCAATCACTAAAACATGAACTCCAAATCATACTATTCCTATCTTTTCACAAACAGTTTCAAAAGCACAATACACTGTGAATCTACACAAACACAGACTTCCTGTACATATTGGCCAGAGAGTCAAAACACTTCGCCAGTTTTCTTTTTTTTTTTTTCTTTTTTTTTTACTGTCCCAACCTCTGCACCACCTCAGAGGCAGTGCACCCACGCCGCTCGTTCCGACACCCCGTCCACAGCCACAGCCCGGTCGGCACCACTGCAGCCCCGGCACCAGTAATCCACAGGGAGCAGTCAATGTGAGTCATCAAGAGGCAACCCACCGGAGGAGACACTGCACTGCTGCCGAGTCACTTCGATGGTGTTCAGTGGCGCATGTTCTGATCTAACATACGCAGGACACCACCTACTAAGCCCCCTACTGACGACAATAATTGCTTAGTCGCGGAGCCGGTGTGAGTGAGCTCTCCCTCCGGAGGGCGTCACCACGTCCGTCCAACGACAGCCCCCCATGGAATCGCTGATACCGTGACCCCGACGGAACTAAACCAAGGCCACAGACGTGGAGAGGACATCAGAATTGAGGTCACCATGAAAGCAGGGCATGAAGGGCCACAGAATTTGAGACATCTTTTTTTTTATGCTGATCAATGAGAATGAGGATGATTAAGATGATGCCACGGATTTCCATTTCGTCTGAGGCTACATGACAGGGCTGTACTCTACGCTTCCTTTCATAACATATCCTGGCATCAACCAGGCCCGAGAGATACAGGCACCTGCAGTGTTGGTCAGGAAATTTGAGCAACACTCTCAGAAACGCATCCATTAAGTGGATGAAACTGGACTGTGTGGTCCCAGTCTTCCCAACTGAGTCCGCAGCAAACTCAACTCTGGGTAGGAGCCGGTCGGGGCAGTAGTCTTTGCCAGTACTCAATTTCTCCCTCTTCCCACTGTGAGCCCATTACCGTCATACCTTGCCAAGATGCATGTAACTTGAGAACAGAACGTGCACATGACACCATCAATAGTAAAAAGCACATCACAATTACCTCTACCACATCTCTCCTACAAGGGTGAACAACAGGTAAGTCAGGTACATGTGTAGAATTTCTCTATGGATGGGCGTATTTTCAGATCTCTCTTTCTCTCTCTCTCTCTCTCTTACGCACACACACACACATATACTTATATACATATAATTATATATATAAATATTATATAATATATATATATATATATATATATATATATATATATATATATATATATATATATATATATATATATTGTCTTTTTTATGAGTACTGTAGTCATTGCTTTTTTTGTTTAATTGTTCCTTTTGGTGTGAGTGGTAAATACAACAGAGCAAAAGTGTCAGTACACTAAACATCAGAAAATAAATAAACCCAGACGCCTTGTATCTAACACACACAAAAAAAGAAAAAGAAGCAAATGTCTATCGGTAATGAAACGCACAGACTATGCATGATGTGTGAGGCTTTGAAGAAAAAAAAAGTGAAAAAGTCAGAAAAAAAAAAGGTCGGAGGCCTCACTTGAAAAAAAAAGAATGAAAGAAAGAAAGAAAGAAAGAAAGAAAGAAAGAAAGAAAGAAAAAGGAAAATAATGTGGGGGGGGGGGGGGGGATGGAGGCTGGAGGCCCCACATAAAAAAAAAGATTCTGCAGCTTAGAGGACCCTGTGGTTGAATGTTTAGAGCATCCAACTGTGGAACTGACAATGATGAATTCAGACTGCTCATTGGTCTATTTTGGACGGCTTGAAATCCTTCTGTCCAACCAGCAGTAACTGATTTAGTTCAGGGTAGAAAAATGAAACATACCACATCGCTACTGAAAATAAGACAAGTACAAGTGAACATAAAAGCAAAGAGTAAAGCAGAACTGACTTATAAGTTATAGTGACAAAGTGTGTTTGGTATTATATACTAAATTGTCTGTACACTTTGTTTTAAGTGTTCATTTGCAGTTCAGAGGTTAAGGCCGCGGACGGAGAAAAGGTTCCATCTTCCACAATGCAATGTCCTGGACACTGTGAGTCTGGTCCCTGAGGCCATTTAACTGTCGAACTTTAACCTTTGCTTTCAATGTCTCTTGCTTCACAGTGACTAACGCCTTCATGTACTGGCCTGCAGGACCTACCACATGCCCTAAAGGTAAACTGTCATGGGCTGATTTACACATGAGCCGATTCCCTTTTGCACTACACCTGTTACTGCAGCTTGACTGGTGACTTCCGGGTGCTAGTCTCTGTAACGAAACGATAAATCCAACTCTTTGTGTAGCATACTGATCACATGTGAATGAACACCCACTTCATCAAAAAACCAGACTGAAAGCCCAGCTCCATAAATCTACATGGGACACATGATACGTTCAAAGGAGAAGGGAAGAAAAAGATGGTGTCCTGCTGCAGTAATGCAGCCTCTCCAGATAAAAAGGCCACAACTGTCGTAACATCAGAGCAGTTAAAAAGAGTTGAAAGCACCTTAACCTAATGGTCATCAGGGCACTGAACTCTTAGAGGCTTGCCCAGTCTAAGCACACCAATAAAGGACGTGGATCCTGTCCTCCTTCCTCTAGCTTTGTTGACGTGATTCTAGTATCGTTTACTGTTGAGTGGGCAGAGACGGTTTTCAAGTTATAAAATTCTAACCTTGTGAGAGGTTGAACCTGCAACCAGCAGCTCCACAGGAAATTGCTATGGCCAGCTGACTACAGGCCACCTATAAATTTGTTGAAGATAACACATTCATACAATCATACAGACACAAACATACCATTACACACACACACACACTCTCTCTCTCTCTCTCTCTCCCTCATTGCTGCAAAATCAACTTAATGTCTTATTTGAGTGTGCTCAAAGACTATGTTTAAAAGTTAATCTGGAAAAAACTAAAGTGCATGGTTTTTCGGAAAGGTGGCTATTTAAGTAGAAAGGAATGTTGGTTCTTTGGTGATAAGCAGTTAGATGTTGTAAATTCTTATAAATATCTAGGTGTTACTTTTTCAACAAAGCTTAGTTTCGATGTTACTTCTGGCCACGATCATTGCATTAGAGGTAAGAAAGCTACCATAGAAATTCTGAAAGTGTTAAGAAAACTCAGCTGCTTTTCACCTAAACTGTTCTTTAGGATTTTTGATGCCCAAGTGTTCCTTCTCTTTTATACGGGTCGGAACTATGGGGGTTCAAACCACGAGAATCCATCGAAAAAGTTCATTTGCAGGCCTGTAAGCTATTGCTGAACGTCCCTCCATTTACACCTAATGATATGGTTTATGGAGAACTGGGGCGTTTTCCGTTATATATTACTTCAGCAACGAGATGTATTCAGTTCTGGTTCAGACTACGCAGGCAACCACTGACAAGGTATTCCAGAAAAGCCTATGATATGCTTTTTGATTTACAAAATAGAAACAAAAAGATGAAAAATTGGGTCACACATATTAAAAACGCTGCTATGTTCAAACGGTTTTGGGTATGTCTGGATGTTTGGAGAGGTAGGCGACGAGAAACGCTTTATACAGTTATTCAGAGAACGCCCACAGAACTGTTTTTGCCAACGTTGGTATGCTCATGTATCAGAGAGCAATCGTTTGAATTATACTACTCATTTAAAAGCATCTTTGAACTGTGAAAGTATTTTGAATTCATTAAGAACAGGCAATTTAAACTGCCCTCGTGCGTTTTAGAATGGGAAGTTTCGAGCATAAACAGCCATGTTTTCCGCTTTTTCGGCAATAGATCAACCTGGTTGTCCCCGTGCCAGGCGGACGATGAGGACGAATTCCATGTTCTATTCGAATGCCAACAATATAGTGACCTACGAGCTAAATATTGCATTCAAAGTGCAGGGACCTATCTTACCAAACGTGACCAATGCACAAGGATTTTGAGTAGTAGCCTTGATACTCAACTGAATTTGTCTAAATTCCTCTTTTTGGCTTTGAAACGCAGAGCAAGTTTTGCTTTATGAACACATTTTTCTGAGATTATTGCGGTTGATATGGGATTTCTGGCAATGTGTGAATGTTACGTTTGTTTGTCTCGTTTCCAATTTAACAGTTGTTTGCCTTCTCTTCATTGTAACGGGCCACAGGCCTATACACAATAAAACATTTGTCATTGTCATTGTCATTGTCATTGTCTCTCCCTCATTGTCTGTCAAAACTTCTCACCTGTCCAACATTGATAATGACCGAAGCTCCTCCTGCCCCTGCCTGACTTCCACCTCCACTGCTACCTGCCGTGGTCGGCCAGACGATGTGTCCATAGTAACCACCTCCACTCACACTGTATCCATCTCCACCTGTACAGTACATCATGAATATCATTGGCGTGGTGGCGTATCCACTCCGTTTACACTGTACCCTTACCTACCTGTAAAGAGAATCGTGCGTCGTTGAAGTCAGATCAAAACACTATGTACACAGCCACCCAAGAGAGGTCATGAGATAAACAGCAACAAAGAGTACTTCTTTCAATGAGGTTATAATGCCAAGACATGGGACTTGCATAAAGACTGATATACAGCTACGGTTCCCAAAGATACAGACCTGATATCAATATCAAACCAGATGCACGGCTAGGCACCTAAACCACAAAGTTCATGCATGTTCACTCATGTCCAAAGCCATATTCTGGGGATCATACACACTCATGAAGATTGATGTATCATGATTTCTTTCCAGCTGGTGCCCCCCCCCCCCCCCCCCCCCCCCCCCACACACACACACACCCCTTTTCTTTGTAAGGGATGGGGGCAGAGGAGAAGAAGGATTATAGATATACAGCATTATGTCAGTTTGTGTGTGTGTGTGTGTGTGTGTGTTGTGTGTGGTGTGTGTGTGTGTGTGTGTGTGTGTGTGCGTGTGCGCGTGTGTGTGGTATGTGCACTGCATCTTTGAAATCAAATAATGTTTCTGATGTAATGCTCAAAGGTGTTTTATTTTAAACAAAACAGAAACAAAGCAACAAACCTATTAAAGGACACAAACCTATTTACAAATAATTAAAGCATGTTCTGGACCAAAAAGTATTATCACTTTTTTGAATTTGCACCAGATGTGAATTTCCTACAGTGAAAACATGCTCAATGGTCATTAACCCCCTCCCCCCACCTTCCTGGCCTCTTCTACCTATTTCACACACATACACTCACACTCTCACACACACACACTACACACACACACACACACACACACACACACACACTACACACACACACACACACACACACACACTACCTCACACACCACACTACACACACACACACACACACACACACACACACACTACACACACACACACACACACACACACTACACACACACACACACACACACACACACACACACACACACACACCACTCACCATAACCAGCATGTCCACCACCACTGCCACTGCTCCCCGACACCCGTCCAGCCCCCGGTCCAGAACCAGCGCCATGACCATATCCGTCCCCAGTGACGACAGCACCACTCCTCACCGTCAGGTCGGTGAGGTTGAAGGTGAAGGTCAGCGACTGCAGCATCACCTCACCACCCTTCTTCACCACCATCTGTGGAGCAGTGAGGGTGGTGTTGCGAGGATTCATCTCCAGCACAAGGTCGGCGTTGTTGTGGATGTTCAACTTGGTGAAGAAGAACAGCCCCGGCGCAGAGGCCACCAACAACTGCTCTCGGTATCGCAGGTTGGTGTGGGCGTCCTGCCTGAAGTAGGTCCTGGACCCCCTCTCCAGGGTCAGTTCTTCCGTGCCTTCCAGACGACCCTCGAGGACGAAGTTCTGGGTCAAAATGATGACCTGCGTGGGCAGGATGAGCTCCCCTCCCTGATCGACATGAAAGCCACAGGGGGCGTCCAGGTAGGTGTGAGTCGACTCCACAAAGTTGACGATGACGTGCTGCCGATTCTGTACTCGAACCATCCCCTGCCTGTTGCCGGTCAGTTCCCGGATGATGACGGTGACATTGTCTGCACCCTCAGGGTGGTAGAAGTGAAGATAAGAGTGACCTTCCACCTGCACTTCGTCAAAGTAGTAGTACAGGGTGTCGTTCTCCATCACCATGGCTGGGTTGGTCGTCATCAGGTCTCCATTCTCCACCATTAGCTTGATGTGGTCTGGTTTCAGCTCCGTGGCGTTGAGGCGTGGGTTGTACTTGAGGTCTCTGTACTGAGGGCCGTGGTTGGATTCGTATTTGTAGACAGTGCCGGGGCCGCCATGAAGATCGCTGTCACTGGCTGAACCCGAACCACCGTGAACAACATAGTCGCCACCGTAGGTGTTGCTGAAATCCAGGTGAACAGCGATTCTACCTCCACTCCCAGCACCACCTGTTCCAACAGAGTTACCTCCCCTGGCATCAAGAACGCCGTGCCCAGAGAAGTTGAAAGCTTGGATGAAGATGGAGCCCCCGCTCCCTCCGCCAGCACTGCCAACCCCAGCAGCCGACTTCCCCACGGTGTGGACATGACCGTCCACATGCAGCTGTCGGCCCACTCGCAGGTTGACGAACCCCCCACCAGCCCCACCTCCAGCTCCTCCGCCTCCACTGCCCAGGTCTGTCGGGGAAAAGACAGAACCATATGGCTTTCCGCTCTGTGCAGACAGTCCCCCCTGTCCTCCATAGCTGCCTCCCCCTGCGCCTTGGCCGGCTCCTGGACCCTGGCCTGGTCTGTGCCCTCGGCCATCCAGTTCCAGAGAGGACTGTGTCTCCATGTCCATGTCACCCACCTCAAAGAACCCATGGTTCATGGAGACCAGAGCAGCGTACTTCATCTCCACGAACGAGGCTGTGATGGTCAGGTCATGGATAATCCTGGTCAGCTGCAGTTCCCCGTGGCCTTTGATGTTCAGGGTGTACGTCGAGAAGTTCCCTTCTCCCGACTCATCGAAATAGACGCCGTTCTCGAGGAAAGCGGTTTCCGTTGTGGCGTCCAGGTTGACAAAGGCATCGTCCTGTATGTAGAAGTGGTGAACACCAGTGACCTTGCCCTCAATGGTTGTGTTCACACCCTGGAAGTGGACCTCAGTGGGGAAGATGACCTCGCTTTCATAGTCGATGTTGTAGCTGCACGGGGCCTCCGTCCTGTTACTGATGGATTCCACATACTCAATCAACGCTTTCTGTCCAGACAGAAGGTGCAGCTGGCCCGTTCTGTCCCCTGTGAGGGCGTGGATGATGATGAGTGTCCTGTTCTGGTGGCTTCCTGTCGGTCTAAAGAAGTTGACCCTGGAATAACCTCTGATCTCCGTCACGTTGAACTCAAAGTGAGCTCTCTCAAAGTCCTGGATGATCGTCACAGCTTGTACCCAGCGTCCCTCATTGTCAACATGCACATAGTGATGGTCCACCTCAAAGTACGTGGTGTTTGTCACTTCTGTGTATTTCAGTATTCGGTACTCTAATGGACGACGGTTGTTTTCCACGTAACTTGTTCCTGCGGCCGCCCCATGAAGTGTCTCGAACCCAGGACCTCCAGAACCCCCAGCGTCCGTGAACTTTCCCCCGTAAGAAAACCTGAAGTCGCAGTGAATGGAAAATTCGACCCCCAGCTCCTCCCCCACCTCGTCCCGTGCCGTCGCCTCCATGGGTCCTGATTTCCCCGTGTCCAGTCATGTTCATGGTGTCAATCCACACGCTCCCTCCACTGCCTCCTCCTGCATCTTCGCCTGACCCGACCAGGCCCTGCGCAGCCAGCAGCCCGTTCAGCTCCATGTAGTGACCCACCTTCCAGTACAGAACACCCCCACCCCTGCCCCCCCACCCAGACCCGTTTCCACCACCGCTGCCAAAGTCCTGAGCAGTGTAGACAGAGCCGTAGGCATCAGAGAAACGAAGAACGTCTGGACCTCCTCCCTGACCTCCGTGACCCGCGCCGTAGCCCACGCCATCGAAGGTCAGCCCCGGAGAATCACCTGTCTCTGGCCCATGGCCGGCCCATCCAGGTGGAAGACGCCTTTGCTCTCTATCCAGGCAAAGGTGGAGAAGATTCTTGGCGTGATTCATGAAGAGCAAACCCCAGAACTTCACACGCATCTCGCTCACCTGGATCTCCACAACCTCTTGGATTTTGACAAAACTGCACTCTCCGTTCCGTTTGACGTGCACCGTGTCCCAGGCAAAAGTGCCCTCATCTGTGACCCTCACGTAGGAACCGTTCTGGAGGAAAGCGGTGTTCGCTGTGGACTCAAAGACAATCAGCGCGGAGTCTTCAACGTACAACTCTTGCACCCCCGTGATGGTGCCTGCGATGGTTCCATTGGTTCCATGCACGTGGAACTCCCTGGCAAGACGATCTCAGCTTCGTCGTCAATGATGAATCCACACGGAGCTTCTGTTCTGTTCATCACAGACTCCACCACCTCTGCAAACAGCTGCTGGTTTATCCGGAGGTGGATCTGCCCGGTTTTGTCGCCGATGAAGGTGTGGACAATGACCTTGACCTGTGTGGTGATGTCAGAGTGGTAGATGAGGAGACGGGTGGTGCCCAGCAGCTCCAGCTCATCAATCTCGTAGAGGAATCTGCCGGGGTCCATCAGCATGGTGGGGGCAGGGCTGTAGCCAAAGTTGTTGTCGGCATGGATGTGGGTGTGATCCACAGCCAGGAAAGTGGTGTTCAGCACAGGATCGTACTTCTTGTGCCTGTACTCCAGTTCGCGCAGGTTTTCCTCGACGTAAGTTGTCCCCGCTGCCCCTGTGTGCGAGTACTTCCATTCCCCTTGACCCCGACTCCATAGTTTTCGTACCGCCCTCCATACTGGTATCGCCAACGACAGTGAACGGCTATGCGCCCTCCCGAGCCTCCACCCCCCCGACCTTGACCTTCGCCTCCCTTGACACTCATCACCCCGTGACCAGTAATGTTGGTGGTTTTGATGAAGATGGAGCCTCCACTTCCCCTCCAGCATCACCCCTGCGCCATCGTTGCCATAGGCAGCAAGGAGACCGTCCATCTCAATAAGATCGGCCACATCCCAGAACAGTTTTCCTCCTCCCTGCCTCCTTCCCCACTCCCATTTCCACCCCCACTGCCATACTCTGTGGGCTGAAGATGGAATCGTACGGATCTCCTCCGTAGTCAGGGCCGGGTCCTCCCCATAGCCTCCATGGGCTGCTCCTTTGCCCAGCCTGTCAGCCGTGGTCATGCCCGCCCCAATACCCATCTCCGCCACCTCCCCTCTGCCATTCAGGTGGAGAACGCCCTGGCTCTGTACCTCAGCGTGACTGCTGAAGATGCTGACGGCATTCATGATCAGCTCCGCCTGGTAGCGGATGAACAGCTGGCACTGGTGATGGTCAGAGGTTCAGTGATCTGGGAGAACTCACTCGAGAGTAGCGATTAACGCTGAACTCAGCGAAGGTGAAATTTCCGCGCTCTGTAATCATGGTGTAGGTGCCATTCTCAATCAGCGCTGTTTGGGCGGTAGAATGGAACAAAACGTCAGCTCCATCGCGCAGAAAGCAGTCCTGCACTCCCGTCAGGCGCTCCAGCGAGGAGTGTTCGAGTGCCAAAGAAATGATCAATGTCGGGAAGCAAGAGTTCGGCATCGGCATCGATTCTGAAGCTGCAAGGGGCCACCAATTCATGAGTTTCAGATTCCACCACTTCAGCATACAGTTTCTGACGTTGTCTGATATGAACAAGTCCTGTGCGATCTCCGTAAAACTTCTTGATGGCCACTGCTACTTCAGTCTTGCCTGTGGGGTAGTCGATCATCAAGTTGGAGTGTCGAGTCAGCAGAGCTTCATCAAGTCGTACCAATCTTTGTCACCCTCCTGAATCACTGAGTACAGCCAGGGTTCAGCGTGTTTCACATACAGATGAGAATCCAAATTTTCGTTGTCTATCTCCAGGCGCCTGTGAGTGGCCACAGTGTACGTGATGTTCTCACCCTTCTGTACTTGACGTCCGCATACTGAGGGCCTCGCGCCGTTTCTTCGATATATGCTGTCCCTGCCGCTCCAGAAGGTATCTGACCTTGACCCTTTCCTCCAACCGACCTCAGTCGACCCCCGAACTTATTTTGAAGCGGATGTGGACGGCAATCCGTCCCCCCGCACCTCCTCCTCCATCACTGTTGCTGGAGTTGTCAGCACGACCACCACTGGCCTCCACACAACCCATAGCCCGTGAAGTTGAGGGTGGTGATGAAAATGCTGCCGCCGCTACCACCCCCCGCATGCAGACCCACTCCAGGCAAAGCCTGCACAGTGATCAAGCCATCCACAGTCAGCAGTTTACCGTTGTTCCAACACGAGGTGACCCCCTCCACGACCTCCGACCCCTGACCCGCTTCCGCCACCGCTGCTAGAGAGGCGGGTATGAAGACGGAGTTGTAGGCTGCGCCGCCACGGTGTGGGTACTTGGCACCCCCGTGACCTCCGTGGGCTGCTCCCGTGCCTGACCCGTCCACAGTTGTGCCTGGAAATCGACAGGGAATGGCACAGAATGAGGTCTGTATGCACAGTCTCCTTCACCCATCTATGGCTTTGTCAAGCAAGCAATCATGCCTGTGATAATGAGTGTCAAGTTTTTACAGTGGATGCACACTTCTGTGGTATCTTTCTAGGCAAAACTCATTAAGAATGACAAGAAAGTAAGACACTGACTGATTGATTGACTGATTGATCTTTAATACACAAGGATGAAGATTTTAGGCCAAAGCCTAGTCTTACAATCTGTCCTTGTCATGCACACATTATTTCAACACATATCATTCATACTGACAATTCAACATAGCAACATTGTAATCTAATTCTACAATGATAAGCAAACTATTCATAAAAGTACTAATGAGATGGGGGATGGTAAAACAGAAGGAAACTTACAAACAAACAGACCTACAGAGAGAGAGGTCAGAGGAGGGTGGGGAAGAGAGAATGGTAGGTAGGGGGAGGAGAAATGGGATGGCAGACAGAGTGGGAGTGGGGATGATTTTAACGGAGTAGGGTTTATGTCCTGTAGTCTCGGACCAGAGACAGACAGACAGAGAGAGAGGGAGAGACAGAGACAGAGACACAGAGAGTAAGAGCAAGAGAGACAGACAGAGAGACAGAGACAGAGGGAGAGAGAGAGAGAAAGAGGCAGAGACAGAGAGAGAGAGAGAGAGAGAGAGAGAGAGAGAGAGGAGAGAGAGAGAGAGAGAGAGAGAGACAGAGAAAGAGACTGACAGAGAGAGAGAATTCCAACTACACAAAATTTTCTGCAAAGGCTCTTCTCAACCGTAACACTGAAGGACAGTCTTTGAAAACAACTTGAATCCAAACAGTCTGCCTGCATTTCAAATACGAGTCCAGTTTCCATGCTGGTTTATTGTACCAGCACCAAAGCTGCAGAAATAATTTTTTGATGAAGTGTGAACAATTCATTTGTGGTATTTCTGAATCCCAACTGGCTTCTGTCCAAAGCTGTGCTATCTGCTCAAATATGAAACCAGAAACAAACCAGCTGAATCCCATCCCCTCAAACCATCTTTGCCAGTGTGGTTGATTTCCTAACCAACACTGCAGGTACCTGTATCCCTCAGGCCTGGTTGATGCTGGGATGAACTGTAAAAGAGTGTGTCCAGAACAGCCCTGCCCTGAAGTCTCGGACCAGAATGGAAGTCTATAACATCACATTCATCGTCCTATTCATCACCAAAAACAAGAAGTTTCAAGATGTTGTGCCCTGTGCCCCCTACTCTCCTGGTGGCCAGTTTTGATCAATTCTCCACACTCATGCTGATGGTGGATCATAGTCTCGGCATCAGCAAGTTCATGAGGGCAGTCAAGGGATGGATGTGGTGGCATCCTCCCAGCAGAGATGTCACTGGGGCTAGGCAGTACTGGCATCAGTGGAGGGCTTTGTAGGTCATGTCTGATCCTATTTTGGGTTCCATTCAGTACCACCACAGATACATGTATAAAAATGTATCATGTGACTGAGCCATTTAAGGCCACCAAAGATACCTATATCCAATCGTATCATGTGACTAAACTCTTCAATACCACCAAAGATACCTATATCCAATCGTATCATGTGACTGAACCCTTCAATACCACCAAAGATACATATATCCAATCGTATCATGTGACTGAATCATTTAATGCCACCAAAGATACATATAGCCAATCGTATCATGTGACTGAGCCATTCAATACCACCATGATACCTATATCCAATCATATTATGTGACTGAATCATTTAATGCCACCAGACAAACATAATTATGTCAATTGTATAATACGGCTGAATCATTCAATACCACCAAAGATACATAATCCAATCGTTTCATGTGAATGAACATTAAAACCTCCGAAGATACATATCCATCGTTTCATGGAATGAACCATTAAAACCCCGAAGATACATAATCCATCGTTTCATGTGAATGAACCATTTAAAACCTCCGAAGATACATCACCAATCGTTTCATGTGAATGAACCATTTAAAACCTCCGAAGATACATAATCCAATCATATTATGTGAATGAACCATTTAAAACCTCCGAAGATACATAATCCAATCGTTTCATGTGAATGAACCATTTAAACCTCGAAGATACATATATCCAATCGTATTATGTGAATGAACCATTTAAAACCTCCGAAGATACATAATCCAATCGTTTCATGTGAATGAACCATTTAAACCTCCGAAGATACATAATCAATCGCTTCACGTGAATGAACCATTTAAACCTCCGAAGATACATAATCCAATCGTTTCATGTGAATGACCATTTAAAACCTCCGAAGATACATAATCCAATCGTTCATGTGAATGAACCATTTAAAACCTCCGAAGATACATAATCCAATCGTTTCATGTGAATGAACCATTTAAAACCTCCGAAGATACATATATCCAATCGTTTCATGTGAATGAACCATTTAAAACCTCCGACAGATACATATCCAATCGTTTCATGTGAATGAACCATTTAAAACCTCCGAAGATACATCATCCAATCGTTTCATGTGAATGAACCATTTAAAACCTCCGAAGATACATCATCCAATCGTTTCATTGTGAATGAACCCATTTAAAACCTCCGAAGATACATAATCCAATCGTTTCATGTGAATGAACCATTTAAAACCTCCGAAGATACATAATCCAATCGTTCATGTGAATGAACCATTCAAAACCTCCGAAGATACATAATCCAATCGTTTCATGTGAATGAACCATTTAAAACCTCCGAAGATATATAATCCAATCGTTTCATGTGAATGAACCATTTAAAACCTCCGAAGATACATAATCCAATCGTTTCATGTGAATGAACCATTTAAAACCTCCGAAGATACATAATCCAATCGTTTCATGTGAATGAACCATTTAAAACCTCCGAAGATACATAATCCAATCGTTTCATGTGAATGAACCATTTAAAACCTCCGAAGATACATAATCCAATCGTTTCATGTGAATGAACCATTTAAAACCTCGAAGATACATAATCCAATCGTTCATGTGAATGAACCATTCAAAACCTCCGAAGATACATAATCCAATCGTTTCATGTGAATGAACCATTTAAAACCTCCGAAGATACATAATCCAATCGTTTCATGTGAATGAACCATTTAAAACCTCCGAAGATACATCATCCAATCGTTTCATGTGAATGAACCATTTAAAACCTCCGAAGATACATCATCCAATCGTTTCATGTGAATGAACCATTTAAAACCTCCGAAGATACATCATCCAATCGTTTCATGTGAATGAACCATTTAAAACCTCCGAAGATACATAATCCAATCGTTTCATGTGAATGAACCATTTAAAACCTCCGAAGATACATAATCCAATCGTTTCATGTGAATGAACCATTTAAAACCTCCGAAGATACATAATCCAATCGTTCATGTGAATGAACCATTAAAACCTCCGAAGATACATAATCCAATCGTTTCATGTGAAATGAACCATTTAAAACCTCCGAAGATACATAATCCAATCGTTTCATGTGAATGAACCATTTAAAACCTCCGAAGATACATAATCCAATCGTTTCATGTGAATGAACCATTTAAAACCTCCGAAGATACATAATCCAATCGTTTCATGTGAATGAACCATTTACCTTTACCTCGTTTACTCTACAACTGCAGACCACTCACTGTTAATCAATCCAGATGCTCTGATCACCAGGATTATTTTCAGACATTCCTCACCCTCCTGTCTGCTTACCTGCCCCTGGTCCTTGCTCCGCCCGGAACCCCTCCCCAGCCAGAGTGAGGAGGCCCAGACTCTCCACCACACCTTCGTCCGAGTTGATGGTCCCCTGGTTCATGTACACCACCCCCTCGTACTTCACCACGAAGCGCGTGATGCTCAGCGTCAGCCCATCAGCCACGTCCGTGAAGTAGCACTCAGACCCTCGCTGCACCGTCATCCAGGTGAAGGAGATGTTACCTGCTTCAGTCAGGTGCGCATACTGTCCGTTCTCGATCACCGCCGTCTGCGAGGTGGAGTGGAAAACTGCTGAGGCGCCTTCGGCGATGGTGAGGTTGTAGACGCCAGTCATCAGACCGGCGTGGAGAGTTCTGGTGCCGAGCATGATGACGGTGGATGGCAGGAGGATCTCAGCGCCTGCGTCGATGCGGTAACTGACGGGGGCGACGGTGTACCCGGTGGTGGAGGCCTCATACTCCGAGTACAGCTTCTGGCTGGCCTTGAGGTGCAACAGCCCAGTTCTGTCGCCTTCAAATTTGTGCACAATCAGTTCGGCTCCACTGCCGTGCAGCTCGATGGAGACGTGGTGCATCGCCTCCATCAGGTCTACAGTGATGTTCTCTCTGTCAGCTTCACGGAACAGCACCGTCGGCAGTTCATGGTTGCGGTTTTTATTGTTGAGGAACAACTTGTGTGATGCTGTTCGACCCTCGTAGTAGTCTTCCGATGGAGGTGTGGAGTATTCCACATACTGCAAAAAGACAGTGCCTCCTGCACCGTTGAAGTCGGAGTCAGTGTCCACATGATTTCCAGACACCCCTCCATAGGCTTGTGTTTCTCCGCTGAACTCCAACAGGCGGGACACTTTCACCGCCATGCGACCTCCACTGCCTCCCCCACCACCCCCAGACGCGCTGCCCCCTTGTACAGAGATTCGGCCATGGCCAGAAAAGTTTGTGGCGTTGATGTAGATGGAGCCACCACTGCCAGCTCCGTTGGCAGGCGTCGTTGTGTTGGAGCCTTCGGCCAGGATGTTTCCGTCGACATGCAGGGAACGTGTGATGTTGAGGAAGACGAGACCACCACCGGCACCACCCCCATCACCCCCACCACCGCTGCCTTTGTCGACAGGATGTACGAAGGAACCATATGGGAATCCTGCAGTGATAAAGTGAAAATTATCAATACAAAAACATGCCTGCTACTTTGCCATTTCATTGAAAACTGCAGGTACTTCTTGTTATACTTCTGTTACACAGAATGTGGTGAATTTTGTGTCTTAGGGGGATTCCAGGTTTGCCAAGTAACAGCATATCATGTAAGACCAATGATTTATCAGCTCCTCTATAACTTAAGGCTTCAGCGCAGCACCCATCAGCCGATTTCTGGTCAGGTGCATACCAATGCATGTCACTGCCTGCACCAGACCTGTTCAAATCATTTTAGATCTTGCACATTTCGCCCTCATTCTGGACATAGTGTACAGGGAGAGTATTTCGCAGTATAGGTCCTTCTTACATGGTGCGCTGCTTCATGTATGCAAATTTCAAAAGTTCATTTTTTCCCAGTCTTTTTTTTTCTCTTCCAACACCATAAGCCAGTGAGACAGCAACACAAAGCAGCCAATTTGAGATGAAATCATGGTGGACGATCTTTATCAATAAGTCTTAGTATGAATATAATTTGCGTTTATGTCCCAAAAGTAACACAACAATCAAATGTAATTTTTTTTTAAAATTGGTTGGAATGAAAAAAAGTACTGAAGAAGTCATGAAGGACCATTTAATGAGTAATCTTGTGCAACTGAGCAATTCAAACAGTGAACATTCAGAATATCACATGAAAATTATTTCTGTACCAGTGAGCCCTTTTTGTTTGCGGATCCACGGTTTTGACAGTACGATGAAAGCAGCCTGCATCTTTCAACTGAACAGACTGAATATGCCAGGCTGGGAGTGTTACACAGACAGTGGCTATGTCAGAACTGAATGGGTGAATACTTTTTATGTTGACAGAGCACTCTTAAAGCATATTCCAAGGACTGAAAGGCTTACTTTTTCATGTTGATGGGGTACTCTTAAAGCGTTTTCCAAGGACTGAAAGGCTTATTTTTTTCATGTTGATGGGGTACTCTTAAAGCATTTTCCAAGGACTGAAAGGCTTATTTTTCTTAATGTTGATGGGGCACTCTTCAATCATTTTCCAAGGACTGAAAGGCTTATTTTTTTATGTTGACAGAGTACTCTTAAAGCATTTTTCCAAGGACTGAAAGGCTTATTTTTCTTAATGTTGATAAGGTACTCTTCAATCATTTTCCTACACCTCAAAGCACCTTTAACACAATAAAGCATCTTCAAACATTTCTAAGCACTTTTACCAAAATACTTGCACGTCTTCGCTAACACATAAATCACAAGCATGAACATATCCTGCTAGCCAACATTCTCCCTCAGAAGCCAAAGGCACTTAGACACCCATCTGTATACCTCTAGCTATCCCTCCCCTCCTCATTCTTCGCAAAAACCTACATACTCCACCTTGAGCAGGCAAAAACTTGCGTAAGAAGTAAACCTAGTTCAGAAAAAGCAGAAGCGTGGAATGGATAGCATTAGGTGTGTCTGTTTGAAAATTTATGTTAAAGTTTGTTTATTAGCAGCCGAGTGTGACATTTACTATGCTAAAGCTGTTGAGGGCAATCCCTTTGTGCATCAACATTTTGTGAATGAATTAAAGTTCCCAAAACAATATGGTTACATACTACCCAACTCTCTCCTACTGATGTGCCTTATTGTCCTGATTACAGGTATAATTCTTGTTCACATCTTCTTATGAAAAACATGTGAACAAAACATTGTGGATTTCCTTGTTGTTCTGTCTTTCTTCTTCTTTGTATAACCTTAACCCCAGCCCTCACATGTAGTGCATACATGTTAATTCTTTCATATTTCTCTTCTTTCATTTGAAAGTTAATGCTATTCCTGTGACACTAAACCGTCCCTGAATCTTCTTTCATACAAGAGAGCACTGACTGTATGAGAGAAATTTCACACTCATACAGACAACCATTTAGATAACACTGAACGCTTAAAAGCAAGTGTTCATCTCACAAGCCAGATCGGATCAGAGCAACACCAACCATTTGCATACTGGAGGTCAACCAGTCCACCGCCGAATCCGCCATGATGACCTCCTGACCCCACAGTCCTGTTGCCCGCGCCTGGCCCTCCGTTCCCTGCATGGCCCTGCCCACTGGCATCCAGAGTCGCTCCCCCCTCCACAGTAGCCAGGGAAACCACCAGGTCAACAAGGTCGCCGCGATGAGGGAGTCAAAATGCATGATAAGCTGATCTGCTTTCAGCCTCATGTTTCCGTTGTGCTGCAGAGTGGAGGAGGCTTCCAGAGACAGGGCGTCAAACACCAGGCGACCTGCGACAATCACAAGCACACTCTGAGCAAAAAGAGCAGAACGGAAGTGTCAGCGCACCACACATTACTAACGATAACCCAGACCGTTTGTATAAAAGACCGTTTTGTATCAAACATTAAAACACTACGATCAGCAAGTGAATGTCCATCTGTCAAACGCACCACACACACACACACACAATGCATGGCAAGTACGAGTCAGTTTTTTTGGAGGGGAAAAAAGATTGGGGAAAAAATATGAGGATGGAGGCCTCAAAGTTAAAAAAGAAAAAAGAAAAAGGAAAACGGAAAAGAAAAAAAAAGGAAAAAAAAAATTGGAGGCTGGAGGTCAAAAAAAAAAGCCTGCAACAAGAACATCAGGGTTTCCTATGAGGACATCCATGACACTGGGCAACAAGAGAAACAGTTAACTGGTTACCAAAGTCAACGGTCCATAAACTTTGTCATTCACAACTTTTGAGTTCATTTTGTGGTTTGATGGTACGCATGATGCGCTTTTCTTTATGTGAAACGAACTTGATATGCATACCATAGTGTGTTTGTGTGGAATATTACCTATTTTTCACCTAAGTGTGATCTCAAAAGAGCACAAAAAAAACCAACAGGATAACAGCACAGTTGCATTACTTCCATGGCCAACTCTGCACTGTTGGAAATTCCGGTGGCATGAAAATAGAAGTGAAGAAAATACATATTCAATGTACACAAAGGAAACAGCAGGAAAAAAAACAACTGTTCCTCCCAGGATTTTAAACTGCCTGAAAAAAGTCTTGTAATTTGTTCTGTCTTTGTTACAGGGACAAACTACCTAAAATCCACAAACACTGTTAACAAAGAAACAATCAGCAATTATGAATTATTAAACATTATTTGTTAAAATGATCTGAGGTTAATTAGAAATATGAATGGTCAATGGTAAACTCAAAGGGTCCCCCCCCCCCCCCCCCCCCCATTTTATGTGGTTTCATTTAAATGTATAGTGTACACAATGCAGGCCAACTGAAAACGTGCGGCAGAATCGCAACACCTGAAATCTTGTTATGATGTAACACTCGCTGGAAAGGTCCACACCTGCACCTCTGACCTGATCATTTGGAAATTTGATTTGACCTGTGTGTCTCTAGTCCAATTCCTTTATGTGAAACGCACAGCATGACAGCACACAAGCTTCTCTCCTCCACTCCCTCTCTCTCCATTACTCTCCAAAACATATCAAAGATGTCCGCCACAAACAATTCAGACAGAAACACATAGCAGGGAGCAACTAACAACTACTTCATCTAAAACACAAACATTAAAATCCACAACACACACACAGACACACACCACACACACACACACACACACACACACACCACACACACACACCACACACTCACACACACTCACACACACACTTCGCGAGCACACACACACTCACACATACACACACACACCTCATCACACCATCACCAACATACCTAGGACAGGGTCGAAGGGCATCGCACTTTCCAAGTTGTTGGTCGCCCCCACTCCCACCTTCACCGCTTTCCCAGCCTCCAGCGTCAAGTTGTACACTCCCGCCAGATGGCCGTCAAAGCGGAAGGCAGGCTCGTCCCGCCCCACAATCCTCAGGGAGGGTGATGCCCACAGTACTCCCCCTGATCCAACTGCAGGTTGACAGGGAGCGCCGTGGCGCGCACAGTGTAGAGAGAGTAGGAGATGTAGAAGGTCTGCTGTGGCTGAACATAGACGAAGCCGGTGCCATCGCCAAACATGTCCCTGATGTTAGCCGCCGTCACGACGCTGTGGCCACGTGGGAGTTCAATCTGAGCCTGGAATGGGAATTGCCATTTGGGATTTAGTTTTTGTTTGTTTTTTTCTTTGAGTTCCCTTTGTTTCTATTTTAGTGAATAAAATCACTGATCTGGGATTTTATTTTATTTTATTTTTTTTGTCGTTCCATTCTTCTTCTTCTTTTTTAAAATGAATCAGCGATTTAAAATTCAATATTTTTTTGTTTGTTGTTGCCTTTTTTATCTTTTTATTTATTTTAATTTTGAAGGGAATCAGTGATCTCAGATTTCTTTTTAATGGTAGTTTCTTTTTTCTCTTTTTTTTCCCTTTTCTTGCTCATCTTCGGCACCCTCCCAGTGACATTCCTGAAACAGGTAGCAGATACGAAACGTCTACCACCCGGCAAGGTCTGCTCCAACATGAACATCAGCAGCGCTGGACCTGATTGTTGCCTCCAAGATGGTCTGCAGGCCAGTGGTTGTTCTACCAATGTTCTGTCAGGAGACTGAATGGAGGAGCTAAGAGAAAATCGGCATCAAGTCTGCGCAGGCAGACAAAATGATGTTGCAAAAACATCTTCCACTGCGGTACTACAGGGAACTGATTCTCAGAGCGGCTTGCCTACCAGAAAAAAAAAAAACAGCAGGTGACCAGCCAAGTAAGGCCAGTCACCCTTCATGAACTGAAGACCCTGACCACATCAAGAGACAGATGGCAGGAGGGGATGCGTTACTTTCTCCAGGGCAGAGCAGACCCCATCATCATCTTCAAGACCCTTCATGAACAGAACATCCTGATCAACCACATGAAGAGACGGAACGGCAGGAGGGGATGCATTACTATCTCCCAGGCAGAGCAGACCCCATCATCATCTTCAGGCTTCACAAAGGACATGCAATGCTAAATAACCACACAAATCATACGTTGAAGATGGTCCTTCCCTTGCTGGCCATGTGGACAGGCCCAGCACCAGACCTGTTTACCCAAACCATTTCGCCGTGTTCTGTACATGTCTGGCAAAAATATGATGAACAGGACAAACCAAAAAAGAAACGTAAAAAAAAAAAAAAAAAAAATCTCGAGACGGATGTTCTTTTGAGCGGTATTTGCACTTGTGGCGTATGACCATTGTGTTTCAGCGCTGCAATCAAAGGGTGACAACTTGCGCAACATCATGCACAAACTGGCTTATGGATGACGTTGGAACAATAGCAGGGACTCCCTACTTTTATAAAACTTTACAAATCTAACACGCTCATTTCCACAGTGAAATACACCATTGGCAGCTTCAGGGTAAACAGGTCTGCAGCACATTCCTCTGGGACTGCCCGCCCCGTGCTGACCCAGGAAGCAGAAACCTCACCACAGGGGTGGCAGCGACGTGCCAGAAGTGGTGTGGATGCCTGGGTGAGCTGTAGAGGACAGCCAAGTTCGTCTCAGAGACAGACCAACGAGCAAGATTGGGATAACAAGTGTGACGCCACTCACTGCAGTTCTGCTGCACATAGACACACCCAGGCTGAAAGCTTCGCATCCCCAGCACTGGCAGTCCACATGAGGCAACCCACCACAGGAGACACAGCATGCATAATTACTGAGTCACTCTTCACAGGTGCCGGTTTTGAACTTGGGTTCATTGGTGCCTGTTCTGATACGGACTGTGCCGGACACCACCGAGTGTGATTCCTGTCACACAGCCGTGTCAACGAGTACCCCAACCCATCCCACCCTACTTGTCAGCTTCTTTTCCTTTTCTTGCTTTTAAACTGCTTACACTATAACCATGTGAATGACGATTACAACAACAAAACAAAGGCAGTGTGGTTGTGATCCTAGCGGTAGCGGTGCGGCGCAGGCAGTAGTGGCAACAGCACTTGAACCAGTTTCACGAGAAAAGGTAGCTACCATGGTTTTTGCAACATCAGTGACAGCACTGGGAGGTACGGCCCCTGATATCTGAGATGTTTGCAGTTACACCACCGTTGGTGTACATCTCCACAAAAACATGAATAGTCACTCCAAAAATAAGGGTGCATCATAGTTTGTGCAACTTTCAAAGGGTCGTACATGCAGCTATATGCAATTCAACCATAATCAAATAAATATTAGACAATGTTTACACCATCAACAAAAAAAACCCGAAAGAAACCTTTAGTTTGTCCTCAAAGTCATTTTGCTGCGTTGTTGCAAGACCACAATAATTCAGATTTTTATCCATCATACGTTGCACTTGAGGAGTAAAAAAATATTTGTACAGAAACTGTTAAATGGGTGAACGTGCCTGTGGGTGACAATATTTTATCTTAACCCCTTGACTGCCGCTATTTTGTATCAGTTTTGTACTTCTGTGTGCCGGAGCAAAATTTGACTTTTTGTGGTAGGTTCACTAATTTTATCAGTGCTCATGTATTTGTGGAGATATCTCTTACATTTTTGGCATGTTTTCGTCTTATACCCAGGGCTATAAAATCTGCAAATAATATTTGATTTTGTTCATTCTGAGTATAACAAATAATCTTATAATTCAACTTTTTTAAAATTATACTTTGCAAGCATACAAAACCCCACAGCAGCAAAACTAAAAACATACAAACCCAGCAAAAAGTAGTTTTAGTGTTTACTGAACACCTGTGTAAATATTTGGTAGTGAATTTACAACCCACAATTGTTGTTTTACATGATAAATCCGTGTATTTCTGGGGTACAGTACAATCCAGCTCTCAAGGACACAATTTTGTTTTCTTAGGTAGGTTCACTAATATGCCCACTGCTCTTTCAATTCTTGACATATATCTTAGATACTTGGGAAATTTTCTTGTTATATCCTTGGCTACAACCAGATATCACAATAGTTTGATTTTGTTTGTAATGAGTAGACCAAAAATATATATAATGATGAACGTTTTGTTTGTAAAACAGACACTTTCAGAACATAAACAAACTATAGCACTAAAATCACAATGACATGCCACAAAAACTGGTGTTACTATCTTTTGACCTTCAGGACAAACATCTGACAATGCATAAAATGTTTAGCAACTCATATCATAGGGGGCACTCCAGTCCTGGTAAAGCTCGCCCTCTGCCTCTGCCATGCCCCCTCACACTGGACCCTCGCCCTTGTCCTGAACCCCTCCCCTTCCTCAACTCCCCTCCCGACCTCTCACGAAAGGAGGGAGGGGGCAGTCAACATAGACGGAATCGGCTCGTCAGTCTCCGATTCGGCCCACTTGCGCCGGTATCGCTCGGTTTGAAGTCGGGGATCAGCTTCGTCATCAACACCAATCTCCGATAGCAAAGGGTGGTGTTGATTGTGATCGCTTTCTTCCTCCTTCGAATCACTTCATTCCACTTCTCTGAAGTCTTCATCATCACTTTCAAGGTCTTGGATAACTTCTTGAAGCACTTCAAGAGCATTAGATCATTTGAAAACGGCATGCGCCTGAACGAACTGTCTGCTCGACTCGCCATCTTGAACAAAAATGACTCAGCTGAACCTTGCCGAAGTATTATCGTCCGAACGGACGCGAGCCGGTCAGTCAGCGACCCGTGAAAGGGAAGAAAAACCCTCCTTTAGGGTCCCTACAACCGTTTTAAACCATTTTTTTCTCCTTGCCTCCCTTCTATAAATCACGGAATGTTGATGATGAAATCACCTCGAACGGCGTTCGATATGCGGCACACAGCCTTCCAGAAACCATCTGGAACAAACCCTTCGTGCAAGGGCAGTCAACAGGGTTTAAACATTCTAATCATGATTCCATTCTATCTTCATTATTCTCTTCAAATCTGTCTACAATTTAACGTAAGGGACCTATAACCTATATCTGTGGGTTTTTAGTTGTTATTCTACATTGCAGAAGAATCAAGAAATCCAAGTTAACCTTTACATTTCAATATGAACATACTGCTTCAGATTCATGGTGTATAAAATAAGAATCTTAGTTCTGAATGTAGTTTTATGATAAACTTACCTGTAGATATTTCAGTGGTGTAAAGCTTCATTGGTCAGTTGCTTTTCTTCTTTCACCAACCAAATCACTAAATACATAATGCAGCACAGGACTTCAGGTATATCACATACAAGACAACTCTTTGTGCAGGCGCATGTTGTTTTCCCCTCTCAGATCATCCCTCCTGAAGACATGCACGTCCACCAGTCCACCACTTACCCTGTTCTTCAGCATCAGGTGGTCAAAGTGCACAGGTGCTCCGTTGTCATCTGCTATCGTCAGGTTTCTCCCGTGCCACTCGAGGGTTGACCTCCGACACTATGACAGGTTTGGGTACTGTGAGACCGTTCCCGTCAATGTACAGGCGACTCTGCCACTCTGTCTTGGACAGCGTTCCTCGAAGAAGACCGTTCCTGGACCTCCCATGTCCCCACCGCCTGTGCCTGTGTTGAGAGACAGTGCAGAATAACTCATAGTGACCATCATGGAAATGACAATTATAATCATGATAATGAAAATCGCATTAATATTCAGCATACTGACATTACCATTTTCAAGTTAGTCCTCCGATGCACAAAAAACGGTTGTCATATTCAATACATTTGCAGAATGGATTTACAAAGGATGATTACCTGCAACACAGGCATAGAGATGTACATTTGTAGCATACACTCATGCATGCACACACACACACACACACACACACACACAGGCATGCACACACACACACAATCTGCTTCATCGCACCAAGCCATTTGACAGACATTGACACACTATTTGCAGCCTTGTCAATCACACAGGAGAAGTGACAGACATTGACACACTATTTGCAGCCTTGTCAATCACACAGGAGAAGTGACAGACATTTACACACTATTTGCAGCCTTGTCAATCACACAGGAGAAGTGACAGACATTGACACACTATTTGCAGCCTTGTCAATCACACAGGAGAAGTGACAGACATTGACACACTATTTGCAGCCTTGTCAATCACACAGGAGAAGTGACAGACATTGACACACTATTTGCAGCCTTGTCAATCACAAAGGAGAAGTGACAGCCATTGACACACTATCTGCAGCCTTGTCAATCACACAGGAGAAGTGACAGACATTGACACACTATTTGCAGCCTTGTCAATCACACAGGAGAAGTGACAGACATTGACACACTATTTGCAGCCTTGTCAATCACACAGGAGAAGTGACAGACATTGACACACTATTTGCAGCCTTGTCAATCACAAAGGAGAAGTGACAGACATCAATCAGAGTGAAAGAAAGAAAGCAATGTCTTCCTGTCAGAACCAATGAACAAAATACACCAACAAACAGCCCACAAGTGACCCCCCCCCCCCCCCCCCCCCCCCCCCCCCCCCCCCCCCCCTCCCCAACTGACCCCATCTTCTGGATGCCTAGAAGTACAACCACACAACAGCGCTGAACATCCGATTCGATTGCAGAAGATACGGACGACTGTATTTGTAAACATACAAGTGAAGAGGCTGTGAAAGACGAAAAGTACAGCTGACAAAAAAGGGCAAAAGGGAGAAAAAGATCACTTTGAAGATTTGAAAAGAAAACGTACAAGTCAACAAAAGGAAAGACAAGTGAGAAAGATAACCAAACAAAATAACTGTGAAGACAGCAAAGAAGAGTCAACCAAAAGATGAGACAGAGAAAGAAAACAAAAGTTGATTACTTGATCTTCACAGTATCGAAGGATACAGATTTCAGGCACAGAGAAAGATTGGGGTGGTGGGGAGGGGGGGGGGGGGGGGTGGCAGGAAGAGCTATTTGCACTGTCAGCAAACTATGTGATACTTATATCTCACCTGGACTGCCATGATGGGGGGGGGGGGGGGTGAGAGTGGTAGCAGGAAGAGCCATTTGCACTGCCAGCAAACTATGTGATACTTATTGTCTCACCTGGACTGTCATGATGGGGGGGGGGGGGGGGTGAGAGTGGTAGCAGGAAGAGCCATTTGCACTGCAGCAAACTATGTGATACTTATGTCTCACCTGGACTGTCATGATGGGGGGGGGGGGGGGGGGGGGGGGGGTGAGAGTGGTAGCAGGAAGAGCCATTTGCACTGCCAGCAAACTATGTGATACTTATGTCTCACCTGGACTGTCATGATGGGGGGGGGGGGGGGGGGGGTGAGAGTGGTAGCAGGAAGAGCCATTTGCACTGCCAGCAAACTATGTGATGCTTATGTCTCACCTGGACTGCCATGATGGGGAAGGGGGGGGGGGGTGAGAGTGGTACAGGAAGAGCCATTGCACTGCCAGCAAACTATGTTGATACTTGTGTCTCACCTGGACTGCCATGGGCTTGAGTTCTTCCAAGATAATCACTGGAATATCCCGCATGCACTGAAATACGACCACCGCTGCCACCTCCGCTGTTTCCGTGACCTTTGCCCCCAACAGAACTGATCAGGCCGTGGCCGCGGAAATCACCTGTTTGTTAACACACACAGACCAGGTCTTTTCTTCATGCACTGACACAAAAACGACACATGACTATTAGAACATGTGGAACAACTTACATTAACGAATTTCCTAGCTCTTAGCAAGATGTAAGTAAAAAATGTGTCAGAGATTCTCGAGCAATATTCAGTGGTGGAGAGATTTTTAACCCTTTCGCTGCTGATGGAATTTGTGAGCAGTGTGCCGACAAAATTTACATGTAACTAACAGCCCTCCGTTTGGTACAATGTCAATGAATTTCAGTTGTCTATTTTTTCAAAGCCTACCTTAGCTCCAAGTGTGGGCTTCTCACTTATTTTTCACTTTGTACACAATATCATCTTCTGCTGAGATCATGAGCATTTAATGGCTAGTACGAACTGTGTGAACACTTGTTGTTGAAGAGTGATTTTTAGCTCATACAGTGGAATGACTCTGACTCCTGTTGTCAACGCAGAACTACACACTAGAAAGGGTGAATATATCGGCTCTTTGGTAAAACCATCTGATATTTCAATCCATAATAACCGTGCTATGAATATAGTGTTCTTTACTAATTTGTTGGCCATGTCACTTATGACAGTTTTATTTTGTGTCCTTCAGGCGCTGTCCCTCCCTTTCTTCAATCTTGTGAATGAAACACATCATAAACTACTGGCAGGCCCCTACCTACGTGCTCCTGGCCCACCGGAATCCACCCTCTTCACCCTTTTCCCTAGTCATTCACCCTCCATCCAATCGCCCTGCTCTCCTGACTGACCCTTGCACTTTGGCCTGCGACACACAGTGCTGTGACCAGAGTAACTGTTCCATGCTAAATCCCATTCTCTCCAATACTTGTACTGCTCTTCCCGCTATAGTGCACACAGAATAATACCAAAATTACGACTAATGTTTTTTTTTCCTTTACCAACCAATATCCACTGCTGATGAAAAAAGTCCAATAAAAGAACAAATTACTGAAACGCTTTCAAAACAAGTGAAAATGGCTCAATAAAGTACACATTTCAATCTTCTAACGGCACTATTCATAACTTGTTTGCTTGTGTGGAGGCTAAACAAAACAGAAAAGAAACAAATCACTGTGAAGACTTAAAGTAAGCGAGAGATATGTCAATGGTCCAGAATTAAATAATCTATATTAAAAAAAAAAAGAGACAGAGTATGGCATGTACCGTTTAAATACAACATCCAACGACAATGACAAATCAACAAGCAACAGAACTTGTCATCCAACATCTGAATGTTGGTGTATGGGTCAAACATTTTTCCAAACTCCAGATTAAAAGGATCGTCTGCTGCTACTTCTACTGTCTGTCTGATTCACACACTAAAATCAAGGTGCAAACGAAATAACTTGCTTGGCCTTCAGTGGCCCAGAGAACACTTTTGTGCAATGATGATTAATTGTGAAATAGCACGTGTTTGGGATGTTCGGAGTACGTCCACGTAGCTCTGCACCATGCCAAAGATGGATAAACAGTGTACATACAGAAAAAGGGAAAGGAGTTTAGAAGAGAGTAAATCAGTGTTTTACCTATGATTTGAAACATGTTTTTCCCAAAGAAAAGTACATAAATATCTTGTTCAATACTTATATCTATTTAATTATTGAATTTTGAAGCATTGATCATGGACTACGTACTGAACTCGGCTGAAACGAAGGCACACCCAGACAGGACAGAGTAGGTACAGATTGTGAAATGAACATCAAAGGAGGTGAATGTCACCTTATCATGGTATGCCCCAAACAGAACATGTTCAAAAAGTTCTATCTGCCATTCATAAGACAATCTCATCTTTTTATGGTGTTGTCATTTTTGTAATATTTTATCATTCTAAGATGAAAAAAATTTCTGCTTTTTTTTCTTTCTTTCTTTCTGCGTACGCAGGCTGATACTCTGCGGACACTCCTGTATAGCCAGGCAGTGAGTTTTGTGTGTATGACCCTTTTTTATCCCGCCATTAAGGCACCATACTCCATCTTCGGGGAATAAATTTTGCTTAATTTGATTAAATTTATAAATCAAGAGAGTGTGCATCGCTTTTAGCTTTTTTCTCCTTGATTTTTTTTTGCCTTGATACGTTTACTTCTTGTGTCATGCCATCATCGATGCCTCCAACAGGAGTCAAAGTGAATAAAATTTGAATCTTAAATCTTGAATGTGTGTGTGTGTGTGTGTGTGTGTGTGTGTGTGTGTGTGTGTGTGTGTGTGTGTGTGTGTGTGCGTGCGTGCGTGCGTGCGTGCGTGCATGTATGCATGTGTATGCGTGCGCATGTGTGTGTTGTGTGTGTGTGTGTGTGTTCAGTACTATGCCACATGACACATTATTGTAGCATTACCCACATTTTGACAACTCTAAGTTCACCCACATGTTCATTTTGCCATTTTCAGCGTCAGTGATCAACAAAATTTGTTGGTCAAACCTGTGACAAAATATGACAAACAAAACAAAGCAATGGAAAACCAGCTACTCACAATCTAGACTGAGCACATGCTAACATTTGGATGCACAAACATGAGAACACATACACAGAACATTGTTCTACAACATTACCAATGAACCCTCACTGTAATTCTCACCATACATCATGTTTCTTACTTTTCACAAACAAACAAACAAACAATTAACAGATACACAATATTTATTTTGTTACACAAACAAACAAACAAACAATTAACAGATACACAATATTTATTTTGTTACACAAATAAAAGAAAAGGAAAAAAACAAACAGATCAAGAACACAAAATAAACCAAAACGAAATAAGAAATAATAACAGTCTGATAAACAACTCACCGACAGTGACAAAAACAGAGCCCCCACTTCCACCACCGGCACCATCGCTGCCGTCACCGCCATCCACCAGGAGACTGCCATCTAGCTGAAGGATGGAGCCCACCATCACTCGAATGGTGCCCCTCCCAGACCCCCTCCTGCTCCCCCACCCTCGCTGCCGGCATCCTGAGATTCGTAGAGGGAGCCGTAGGTGCGGTTGTTGCTCACCTGGTTGGCGTTGTCTGTCATAACAAGAGGGTCATGTGTGTGGTGTGAACTGTGTTGATACCAGGTTCTTCTTGTGCTATAGTCACGCATGCTTGCATGACCCATACATCACACACACACACACACACACACACACACACACACACACACACACACACGCGTGCGAAAACACATATGCATGCACGCACACACACGCGCTTACGTGTGCACACACACACACTCACTTATTTCAAATTGTTTTATAACCAGTATCTCATTTACAAGATCACAATACAAATAATTAATTTTGGCTCACTTTTTTTCCTGCCAGTATCTGTGTGTGTATGAGTGAGTGATGTGGTGGTGTGTGTGTGTGTGTGTGTGTGTGTGTGTGTGTGTGTGTGTGTGTGAGTAGGTGGAGTGGTAGGTGAGTGATGAGAGAGAGAGAGAGAGAGAGAGAGAGGAGAGAGAGAGAGAGAGAGAGAGAGAAAGAGACAGACAGACAGCATGTATATAATGCACGCATGAGAATGCACATGCATGCGCGTGTTTATTCAATACAGCACATTCTGTCTGTTTGCCTGTCTGTGTTCCACTTCTTTACACAGGAAGTGGGAAAGGTATTCAGAGTGGGGAGACAGGAGTATCTGAGTACAATGTTTCATTTATACCGACATCTTGTTTGTTACCTCATTCATCTACTTCTTTCCAACTCAAACCGTTACTTATTCACTCATCCACCCATCTCAATTCTTTCATGGTTGTTCATTTACTCATTTCTTTCAACCATCTCACCACTGTTTCACCGACGCCATACACCACCACCAAACCCACCTCCGCCAGCCGCCGAGTGAGCAGCCCCTACGCCTCCCTGGGATGGATGACCTTGACCTCCCGACGACATGGCTGAGCACACCATTTGGGCCAGCGGCTCCAGGAAGAAGTTGGAGGCTTCAATCGTCATCTTGGCAGCGGTGAAGCTGGCGCCGTACTTGATATCCTGGATGGTGCAAAAATAGAACGGGTTGTTCTGCGACTGTGCTCTGAAGTTCTGGTCCATGTCCAACCTGCTTCTACCATCACTGCCGTGAAGTGTGTGTGTTCTTGCAAGGTTCTTTGCAGAAACGTACGTTCCGTCTCAAATTTATGTTCATTACTGAAGCTTTTGTCAACAAGGAGGAAAATGTGACCACTCAGAATAAAAAGGAATTTTTATGACCAAAAACATGTACACTTATCTTTATTACGACTGACAACAAATTGTAGTAATTATCAGGTAAATGTGAATTAAAAAGAAGTCTAAAATCCTCCCACTTTTCTCTGTGTCGCACATCTACCAGAAATTGTTGTCAGGTTTAAAGCCAAATCAGGAGCATTACAGTTGCACACACACACACACACACACACACACACACACACACACACACACACACCACTCACACACAAAGCACACACTCACACACACAAGCACACACACACACACACAGTCACACACACACACAAGCACACCCACCCACACACACACACACACACAACTCAGAGCCACAGTCAGACAATTCCAAGCAGTGTTCCTCGGACTCACCAGAACTCCCACAGTCAGACGCAGTCCTTGTGGTGGTGGCAAAGCAATACTGGCTCCAGACCCAAGCTCAAAACTGCCGAACCGAAACCAGCCCGGTTCCCCAGCCACGTAGGCCCCATCCTCCACGAAACTGGTCTGAGCCCGGCTGCCAAACATGATGTTCCTTCCCGGCACAATCCTCAAGTGTCTCACCCCAATGATCTCCCCTTCCCATTTCAGCGCCACCTGCCCCACGCCCAGGATGTAGACCAGAGGGGACAGGTAGATCCTCGACTGATGGTCAATCCACAAGTTGACAGGCGTTTTGGTCACGATCTGATTTTCTTCAATCCTGGCTGTGTGGTTGGCATGGAGATGAACTCGCCCCGAGCGGTCCCCGAACACTTTGTCGACGGTCAGCGTTTGCTGTCGGCCGGTCACCAGCTGAAGAGAGGCATTGTTGACGAGGTGAAGCTCATCAAAGTGGTAGTCCTCCATGCCAGGTTCATCCAGCGTGTAGTACTGGTCCCAGTTTCGCTTGGAGTTGTCCAGGTAGAACTTCCTGTAGGGGAACCCGTAGCGAGTTTCCTGGACGTACACGGAGCCTGGTCCTCCACTGGAGAGGTAGGGCTGAGTCCCCTGGCCCCCTCTGGCCGTCAGCTGTCCGCTGAAGTGGTTGTTAGCGTGGGTGTACACGGCCACTCTGGCCTCCTGAACCACCGGCGGCACCATCACCGCCCCTGGCAGACACTGTTCCGTAACCCTCGAAGACGTCCGTCTGGATCAACACGCTGCCCCCACTCCCCCCACCAGAGTAGGCTGAGCCCGGGGAGGCGTCTGCTAAAAGGTGGCCGTCAATGAACGCTCTGCCCCCAACGTACAGGTCTATGATGCCTCCACCCAGACCTCCCTGGGTGGAACTGCTGTTGCCACCCCGGCTCCCCCTCCGGAGGGGGGTCCACAGGCTGCCGAAGTATGTTCCCCCAGGGCTGACCACGGTGTGGTCACTGGAGTAGTGACCGCCCCCAAGACTGGCATGACCTGCTCCAGATCCGCAGCAGGAGGAGGCCACTGTTTGGCCTTGACCTTCCACAGTGTCCAACACATCCTGTGACCTATTGACAGCCGCTACCGTCATTGTCGCTCCAGCTTCCACGTTGACCCGACTGGCTTTCAGGTGGATGCTTTCTGCGTAAATGGCTGCTTGGTATCGGACATCAACAAACCCGATCTCTGCCTGCATCGGAACATCCGGACCAAACTCCAGAGAGGAGCTTCCTCTGAGGTCTATAGTCCCAAAAGTGATATTGCCCGGTGGGTCGATATACAGGTAGGTGCCATTCTGCAAGTACGCGGTGTGAGCTGCTGCCCCAACGTACACCGATTTCTCCTGACCAATCACAAAGAGGGACACCCCTGTGAGCCGGCCGAACCAGTTGACAGCATGTGGGTGATCCCCATAGATGTAGGTGTAAGCCGGCATGATCAGCTCCCCTCCTTCGTCTAGGATAAAGTTCATGCCTGTCGTGAAAGCTTTCAGCCGTGAATCTTCATGTTCCGCAGTCATGGTCTGCTGACGATGCAGGTGAATGAGCCCAGTCCGATCCCCACGCAAAACACGTGCGTCAACGCTGGTGGGTACGGACGTCACGAAGTGAAGGGAAGCCTGCCGGAGCACTTCCACTTCCTCAAAGCCCAGGCTGGTGACGCTGCTCTCCTCTTCCACAGCGGCATAGCGGTGGATTGGGCCTCCACGGTTGTTGACAAACAGCCGGTGTCTGTCGAAACCTCTGACAACGTCTTTCAAATACACCGTGCCCGCCGCCCCTGTGTTGTCGTAGGAATCTGCTGCCGCGCTGAAGGCCAGGTAAGAGCCAAAGAAGGTATTTTCTGTCTTCAGGTGAAGGGCTATTCTACCTGCCGCTCCAGACCCGCTGGAACCTGATTGGCAGAATTCAAATCGTCAAATGTTGGTACACCTGTTTGTGGTCAATGGATTATCCTGTTATTCATGAAGAAGTTCATCAATAATCAATAATTGAATATCTTGTTTGATAAAAAGAAAATATAAAAATACACAGAGGATATAGTTTTCCCTCTGTGTTCTTGTCATTGGATCAGTTTTTGAAGAACAAAATCACAAACAGAAAATAGAAAAACACAAAGAAAATATACTTTCCCTCTATGTTCTCGTAAGTGGATTGGTTTCTGAGGAACAAAATAATATAATTAATTCATGTATACCCAAATACTTTCTATGCTTTCACATCTCGTCATTTTGATGAACTATTTGGCTTTCACATTCCAGCATAAAAGAAGACTTGGAAATATGAAAGGGATGAACTGATCAAACACAAAGAGAAAACAAGAAAAAGTGTCACAGTAGGATACACTCTGAAACATGTTCATATGATATAATTTTGGTCTGGTACAATTATTTTGGTGTGGTGCTTATCAACATCTTACATGCTGGAATGTGTACTTCTGTCCCGACACAATAAAGATTCCCCAACACATTATTAAGAAGCAGACAGAGAGACAGACAGACAGACAAAGGAGGAGGATTAGAGATAACAATGAAAGTTTCAAATACCTTTCCCAGCACCCCCAACTGAGGACATGGTGCCGTACCCATCGATGAAATATGTCTCAATCAGGATACTGCCCCCGCTGCCGCCACCGTAAAGGCTGCCGCTGCCGTTTACGGAGATGTCTCCGTCGTTGATGAGAGTGCTGCCCACCTTCAGCAGCATCCAGCCTCCTCCACGTCCGCCTCCAGTGGGGTTGGCTTTGCTGCCGGCCTTGTCTGGTCGGAAGATGGAGTTGTAGTGCGGCCCAGTGTCTGTGCTGCCTGTTCCGGACCCCCCTGCCCGCCATGCCCCGCCCCCGCGCAGGTGACCCCACCAGACACGCACGACACAGAACCCAGCATGACGTCGATGGAGTCCGACTCCTGCCGATCCACCGCCGCGCTCGACAGCACCGCCTCAAGTTCAAGGTCAAGCAGAGAACAAGACAGGTTCACGTAATCCGCGCGCAGCGCCGAAGCGAACTTCAGACTGATCTTCCCCACCAGCATCTCGGCGCCGGTGTTGGGGTCGTAGTCCACCGAACTTCCTGGGTCAAGCTGCAAGGCTCCGAACGTGACCTTGGCCTGGAGGCTCAGGTCCGTGGCCTGGAAAGGAACAATCTGCGCGTAGCTTCCGATCCTGGCGTGGCGTGAGGGGCCGATGATCATGTTGATCACACCACGCAGGACGCCGTTCAAGTCCAGCGCTGTTGGAGCCAGACCTAGAATCGTCACCGTCTCTGACAGAATGAACTCTCCACCGTTGTGAAGTTCAAGGTTGATCTCCAGCTTTGAATGGGTCAAGTTGCCATAGCGATATCGTTCCAGAGTTCCTTTGTGGCTAGCCTGCATGCGGAGGAGACCTGTGCCATCTCCGACGACCTTGAGAATGGTGAGGGTTTTCTGGCGATTATCAGAACTCAGCTGCAGCTTGGCAAAGTCCTTCAAGGTCACCAGGTCAAAGACAAGGTCATTGCTGGTCTCATTCAATGTCAGGTAGAAGACCTAGTGGAAAAAGAAGATGCACGTTACTTCCAGGCAAGATTCTGTTACAGGTGAATTTCAACATGAAAATCTGGGCCCACACAACTGATCAATGTACCCACACCATCTCACAATATGAACTCCACAACTCCAGACAATAATTGTACTGATTATCTGCAGTCGAATACAGAGAATGTCTTAGGAATGTCACTTGATACAATAAAGAATTGTTCACAGAAGAACTCACCGATACCCTCTGACATCATCTGACCAAATTATCTCCGCTCTGTGGTTCATGAAGCCTCCACATAACTCCTGGATCAGCCAGACGAATTTCCTGCAAGCTGCAGTATTTGAACAGTGTCTTCTTACTTGTCAGTTAAGTACCTCATCATCTTACCTGACAGCTATATCACCTGAATATCTAACATTCAGCTACATAACCTGAGCTTACCACCAGGTACACTGACCGAATGTTCTACCAGACAGACACTTTTCTTGAACATCTTTTCTGAACATTTTTTCTCATCTTTAAACAGCGTCACCAGAACATGTTACCTCCCAGCTACATCATGTCAACATCTCATCTTTAAACAGCGTCACCAGAACATCTTACCTCCCAGCTACATCATGTCAACATCTCATCTTTAAACAGCGTCACCAGAACATCTTACCTCCCAGCTACATCATGTCAACATTTCATCTGTAAACTACATCACTTTTCAACTAAGTAACCCTGACATCTTCAAGCAACACTGCCAGAACATTTCTGCTTAAGCATCTGCTTCATCAATTAGCTGCACCTCTGTTTTGTCTCCTACATCATCTCAGCAGTCATTTGTTTCCTAAATGATGTGGACACCTCACCCACACCCAATGAACACCCTAACGAAATGAACCCTCACCACACTGAAATGACTCTGGACTTTTCACACATACTTTTCATGACACATGTGACTTTCCCACATGTCTGCCGAGTGCCACGCCATTTCACAACAACACACCTGTTGCCCGCCTGTGTTGTCGACGGTCAAACTCTCGCGGTAGTTGTCTTCGTTGTCACCGGTTCTGATGTAGACTGATCCTGGTCCACCATCCAGGTTGTCGGAGGAGGAGGAGGTGACAATTCCTCCATAGCTGCTGTAGTCCCCACTGTACAGACTGCGACCTGCCATCATAACATCACATCATCATACAGTCCAGGTGAGGTCCAGGAGAAGCTGTTGGGACTGGTGGGGTCTCTGCGGCGGACTGTGGACTTCGCCTTACTAACCGAATTGAGGATCTAGCATGGCCGGGAACGGGAAGAGGGGGAAGTGGATACAAAAAAAAACCAAAAAAAACAAACACCCAACCTCTCACGCCTATTGTCACGCTTCTTGGCTTTCCTCATGCCTTCCTTGTGAACCCTTTCATTTCGCTGCAAGGCTGGCCTATTCGGGGAATAGCCAACTGGTGGGACGATTTGAAACAAACTCTACATACAACTCTATGATGCCGCCTCCGTCCGTCTGTCTGTTGTCTGTCTGTGTCTGTCTGTCTGTCTGTCTGTCTGTCTGTCTCTTCTCTCTCTCTCTCTCTCTCTCTCTCTCTCTCTCTCTCTCTCTCTCCTCTCCCCCCTCTCTTTGGGAAAATCAAAAAAAAAAAAATTAAGTATTAAGTCCTTTGTTTCATTTATGTTGTTCTCTTTGTATAAGCAGCACATGATCAGTGTGAGAGTGCCAGTACACCACACATTAGAACATTAACAAACCCAGACATTTTGTATCAAACACCAAAACACTAAAATCAGCAAAACTATGTCCATTTGTAAGAGAACATACAGACTACGCATGGTGTGAAAGGGACTGCTTGGAGAAAAAAAAAAAAAAGGAAAAAAAAAAAGAAAGAAAGAAAACTAGTAGTGGAAATTACTTTTGTTTTTTTTGCTTTTTGGGTTTTTTGGCAGATGAAGAGGACAGTGTGAAGCACCAAAAAATGAAGTAGATTTCGGCCTTGGGAAGGGGGGGGGGGGGGGAATCACCGCCTTAGGTGCTCCATTGATCCGATAACTGATGCCACTAAAAAAAAAAATTTAAAAAAAAGCATGGCCGGGAACACGAAAAAAAAGAAAGACATCATCAAGTCGACTCTGGTCATCTGAGAAGAGGGTTGTTTCCGGTCCTGTCTCTGTGTACGCTAATGAATTTCTCTACAAGAGGACTCCAGAAGGTAAGGTGAGGTAATGGCGCTTATAGCGCAGGTGATCGCAGATGGCCACATCAGGGCTGTCACCACGCTGAAGTCAACTCACAAGTCATTCATTCACACAACCCTTAAAAATACACCTTCTGAATACACACCGGAAATTTTGTTAAAAAATCTTTCCACTGCAAAATTTCAGATCAGATTTTAAAAAAATGTCGATATCTTTCAGAAATTCAAAGATCGCATCAGATAAGATAAGATAATGTTGCTTATAGCCCAGCCGACCGCAGAGGGCCACATCAGGGCTGTCACCACGTTAAAATCAACACCAGTCAAAAAGAAAAGAAAAAAAAAAAAAAAAAAAAAAAAAACTTTCACACATCTCGTTAAATGACATCGTCTACAAACGCACCAGAAACTTTGTTAAAAATCCTTCTGCCGTAAAATCTTAAATCAGATGAAAAATGTTAATCTCTCTCAAAAACTCAAGGATCACATCAGGCGGGACATCCCTGAACAGGATCTTCATGGACTCCGCTGTAAAATGTTTGTGTCTCACATCGTGCAAGTCCCAACACTCTAAAAGAACATGTTTCATTGTGAGTGGCGCATGACATGGAATGCACCACGGAGCTTCTTCACTCTTTAAAAGGTAAGAATGGGTAAAATACGAATGGCCGGTGTGCAGCCGGCACAGAACCGTTTCCTCTTTATGACCACCCGACGTAGATGGGAGGAAGTCCTTAAGGTTTGGACGGATCTGAAAGAGTTTGTTATTCGTCTGTGTGTTCCAATCCTCCTGCCAGAGGTCTCTCACATAATCGTTAATTTTGGGTTTCAATCTGAGCAGGGGATATAAGTGTTGGACAGTGTCTCTCTTGTGGCATTCTTGGCTAAACGATCAACCATTTCGTTCCCGCCGATGCCAACATGACCAGGAACCCAAGCAAGAGTGATGTTGTAACCGTCCGCCTTCAACTTGCTAAAAAGTTCAAAAAAAAGTAAAAGTTCTGGATGCTGAAGGTTGCGGCCAGCTATGGCCTCCAAAGCTGACAGCGAATCCAACAGAACCAGAAAGTCCCTCTTCGAAGAATGTGAGATTATCTTCAAAGCCAAAACAAGAGAAGTATTCAGCAGAATAGACAGAAGCATCTGAATGTATACGTTCCAACAGTATCTGAGAAGGAGCCCCAGGGCAGTAGGCTGCACAGGCCACTCCATCTTCAGACTTGGAACCGTCAGTGAAAACTTTTTGATAGGATGGGAATTTGGAACAGAGCTCAGCATACAAAGCCTTGTATGCCAGAGAGCTGGTAGACTCTTTGCGAAAAGCTGCAAGATCAAAACGAATCTCTGGTGTGAAAAAGGTCCACGGAGGTTGATCTGGAAACTTGGAAAAATCGGACACAACTCCTAGGTCTACACCTGCATTCCGCACGTGAGGCTGCATACGAAGACCAAACGGCAGAATACATTTCGGGTTGGTTTCAAACTTACTTTGGAACGGAGGGTCAAAGACACAGTCATAGGCAGGATTCTGTGGTTCTGAGAACAGTCGGATGTAATAATTTAAAGACAGTTTCAGCCTGCGGTTGGACAATGAAGGTTCACCCGCCTCTGCGTACAAGCTGTACACAGGGTGGTGCGAAACGCTCCAAGACAGAGACGAAGCCCTTGATGGTGGATAGGGTCCAAGAGTTTGAGGTAAGACGATCTTGCGGAGCCGTAGACAGCACAACCGTAGTCCAGTTTGGAACGGACCAAGGCTCTGTAGAGGTGCAAAGTTTTCTTATCAGCGCCCCAGTCGGTGTGCGCTATGACCCGCAGAATATTCAGTGCTTTCTGGCAAGCAGTTTTGAGGTTTTTAATATGGCTGAGAAAGTTAAGTTTTCTGGTCAAAAATAACTCCCAGAAATTTGGCCTCTTTAACAGCTGGAATGGGAAATTTCCCGACTTGAATTTCAGGATCTTGAAAAAACTGACGGAAATTATGGAAGTGAATACACTGCGTCTTTGTTGGAGAAAAGGTGAAACCGTTTTCATCCGCCCACCGATGGATTTTATCTACGCAAAGCTGGAGCCTGCGCTGGACACTCGGGTACAGGCTTCCAGTTGCGTAGACAGCAAAATCATCCACAAACAATGAGCAATCTGAACCCTGCTGAACTGACTGAACAATGTTGTTGATTTTAATACTAAAGAGGGCAGGAGACAGTATGCTCCCCTGTGGAACACCCAACTCCTGCTCGTGGACATCAGAGAGAGTGGTGCCAACCCGGACCTGAAACTGTCGTTCTGCCAAAAAATTTTGAATAAAAAGCGGAAGATGACCTCGAAAACCCAGATCGTGGAGATCATGAAGTATCCCCGACTTCCAGGTGGTATCGTAGGCCTTCTCCAAGTCGAAGAAAATTGCCACTGCATGCTGTCTGTTCAAAAAGGAGTTCCGAAGGGTAGATTCCAGACGAATCAAATGGTCAACTGTACTCCGATGTTTGCAGAAACCACACTGTTCTTTCGCCAAAAGGCCATCGGTTTCAAGTTTCCACATGAGCCTAGCACTGACCATTTTTTCCATCAATTTACAAACACAGCTGGTCAAAGCTATGGGACGGTAGTTGGATGGATTAGAAAGATCTTTTCCAGGTTTGGGAATTGGAATAATGAGGGCTTTCCGCCAAGATGGTGGAAAGAAACCTGTAGTCCACACATGGTTATATACTTGTAGCAGTATGTTCAGACCTTCTTGCGGAAGATGTTTTCAACAGTTGATAATGGATTTCATCTATACCTGGAGAGGAATCGCTGCAAGAAAGTAAGGCAGATTTCAGCTCGTTTAACGTGAAAGGAAGGTTGTAGTCTTCCATGTTGTCGGACGAAAAGTTGCAAGGTGATTTTTCTTTAAGGGCTTTGTTTTTGACAAAAGTGGCTGATTTATTAGAAGAGGAGGAATTCTTCTCAATGGTTGAAGCAAGCAGATTGGCAACTGCTTTCTTCTCCGTTATTAAAGAATCCGAAAACTTGAGATGGTTCACAGTGGGACAGGTGTTCTTCCCTTTGATTTTCTTAATGATGTTCCACACTTTTTTCTTGGAAGTTTTTGATGTCAGCTTGGAGCAGAAGCTTCTCCAGGACCGACGTTTACTGATTTTAAAAGTGTGTCTTGATTTAGCACGGAGTTTCTGATGGGCTCGAGCGTTGGGACCCGAAGGTCGTTGGTATACCTGACGCTGAGCCCGTTTTCGAACTTTGGAAATTTGTTGGCATTCTGAATCGAACCAGGGTGTTTTTGGCATTTGAAGTTTATCGGAAGACACTGGAATACAAGCTTTAGCACATTTGATCATAGTGTTTGTCAGAGATTCAGCTGGGTCCGGACTCTGAAAAAAATCAGTGTCCTGGAATTCCTTAGAAATAGTGGCTGCAAATAGATCCCAGTTTGCTTTCTTATAATTTAGATGTTGAGAGGCAGAGACGTGTTCAGTTATGACAGGTTGTAGAAGGACAGGGAAATGGTCACTTCCGTGCAGATCGTCATGGACAGACCACTCATAGTCCAGGACCAGCGAGGGGTCACAAACCGACAAATCTAAACACGAAAGTGAACCTGTAGAAGAATGGAGGTAAGTTGCAGATCCATCGTTCAGACAACACAAATCCAAATCCGAAAGGACATCCTCAATTAGCAGACCTCTGAATGACGTACTGACACTACCCCAAAGAGGATTGTGACCGTTAAAGTCACCCAACAGCAAAAAAGGTCAAGGAAGTTCTCTTATCAGACTGACAAGGTCCTGACGACAAACCGGGACTGAAGGAGGTAGATAAAGGGAACAGATCGTCACAGTCTTGTGGAGAGTGACTCTCGCAGCTACAGCCTGAAGGGAGGTAGACAAAGTGACAGGACTATACAACAAAGTTTTGTGTAGGAGAAGGGCAACACCGCCCGACAGTCCCAACGTGGATGGTTGTGCAGGTTTCGAAAGAATATTAAAGCCAGAAAGAGTAAAGGTCTTCTGGCTTTGAATTTGGGTTTCCTGAAGAGCCACGACGGAAGGTTTTATAGATTGACACAGAAGCTGCAGCTCCTCGAAGTTGGAATTTAGTCCACGGATATTCCAATGGAATATGGTACTATCCATGGTGCAGAGGGCAAAAAGGAGAGAGATCAGGTCATCTCCTCCTCAACGTCTGCTGCCAATGGAGTGAATTTGTTACTCAGTTTTACTGGAGAATGTTGGTCTACAGGCCTGCTGGCAGACTTGCCAACAGGTGAAGGTGGTCTGGATTTGGGAGATGGTGGAGGTTTCTTCCTCATCTCCACCATTTCCACACTGGGTTGAACTCCCTTGCCCGCACGGGCACTGGACAGAGGAGTTCGAGGGGGAATTGCTGGTTTTTTTAATCTGCCCAGCAGCAGATGTTGTAGATTGCTGGGCAGTCTGAGGGGTGGCGGATTTTTTGCCTCCACCAGGGCAGTCATTTTGGGTTGGAAGGTGGTGGATCTGCTTCCACCAGAGTTGACAGATCTTACTTGCAATGTCTTTGAAAACGTAAAGTCATCAGTCTGGCAGCAGACTGACCGAGTAGAAACTGTGGGAGTTTTCTTTACAGCCGAAGCGTAGGAAGAAGCTGTCGGCGTCTGACTGCCCACAACCTGTTTCCGGGCTTCAAAAAACGAGATCTTCTTTTCCGTTTTGACGCGTTGTATAGCAGATTCTTGAATCCAAAAAGGACAATTTCGGGAAGAGGAGGGATGGTCGCCACCGCAGTTAGCACAATGTGCCGGATCTTGACACGGCCCATCATGGGTTGCCTTGCAGCAAATACCACACACCTCCTGCCCAGAACAGCGGTCCCTGACATGGCCAAACTTCTGGCACCTGAAGCACCTCAACGGGGACGGAACATATAACTGAACCCGGACATTCAGGTAGCCGACTTTGATGACCGGAGGCAGCACAGGGTTGCAGAATGTCAGAAAGAGGTGTTGGTGGCCACTCTTTCTGCACCCTTCTTTACTGTCACCCTGCGCACCTCCGTCACACCCTGGGACGCCAGCTCCGATTTAATTTCTGCCTCCGAGACACCAGATAAATCCCTGCAGCGAATCACGCCTTTTGATGAATTTAATTGTTTGTGGGGAGTTACCCTGATCTCCCTGTCCACTAATTTTGTTGCCTTCAGCAGCTGTTCAGATTGTTTCTGTGATTTACACTCAATAAGGAACGAGCCATTCCGCAACCTCTTGATGGACCGAGGGTCACCTGCCAAACCTTGAAAGCCCTTTTGTATGGCAAAAGGGCTCAGAGCTGAAAGGGGTCTTTCCTGCTCCGTCCCCTCCATCACGAGCCAGGAAGCCCAAAAACCTGTCTTCTGTCTCACTTCTGTATCAGAATCACTATCTGTTTGACAATCCCCTGAAATAGGGGATGCTGCCTTCCTCTTCCTTTTGGGGGAATGTTTTTGGAAAAAGCCATATTTAGTGTATTATGATTCATCTCTCCCTTACCCACCCACCTTGGAGTCCAACTAAGGGGCCAGGGCCAAGAAACCAATGTCTTGACCCCTTCCAGGCTTCAGGAGAGACATACAACAGACAAAAACCTACCAACCCTACCCCCCCTGATCATGCTCAACTCCCGGGAACAGAGAGCTGAGCACTGCAGGGGTTACCTTGGCCAGCCGGAGAAATGCCTGTTTTGACCCAGCCCCAAGAAGGGGAGCCGATTAGTACACCCGGGCCAAGGTGTACTCCCTGTCTAGGAGAGGTCCGAGCCAAAGTGATGTGTTGAGAGCGCTGGCCCTCTCAATCACCAGGATCTCATTCCCCTCCGACACAGGTCGCACCGCACGGCCAACGCGGCGGATCTTAAGGAGACCACAGAGAGAAAAGGAGTGTGGAAAAGAAGACTTGAAGGGGAGACGAAGATAGAAAAGGACCAAATAAGGAAGGCAGAAAAAAAGAAAAGGAGAAAGGCGGGTTACTCTTAGTCAGGATCCTCACCCTTAGCCTATCTGACATGGGAAGCCCTACCAGGGGCATCAACTCCTTACCACGTTACGCTTAGGCCATACAGCATCTTCACCTCTCAGGCCTACAAGCAGTGTGAAAAAAACCAGCCTATCTCCCAAGTATTGATGCCCCCGCCAGCAAAGCCTAAGGGATCACTGGACCGCACAAGCCCTCCGACCACGACAAGGTCGCAACCCCCCGGAGGGAAGATCGCATCAGGTGGAAAACTTCTGAACAAGGTTTTCATGGAGTCTGCAGTAAAATGTTTGTCTCACATCATGCAAGTCCCAACACTCTAACAGAATATGTTTCATTGTGAGTGGTACATGACATGGAATGCATTCCTCAAAACAACACAAAAAACTGACACTTTTTTCATGCCTCGTAATTTTACTGCAGATAAGCATACCATGCTAGCTTTTCCACTGGTGGATTACACCAAAATCCTAAGAGTTGACAAGCCTGTACATATGAACAGAAGGACACACATCCATAGACACAAGGTGACACATTCATACTAGCTCAAAAGAACATACACTGCTGGGTTTTTTTTTCTTCTTCTTGATTGCATTATGTTGCATCATACTTCAAAAGCAAATTGTCAAAGTCTTTGTGATTCTCTGAATTGTTCGCACTGTACTTTAGCACAATCTGTCCCTCCCTTACATGTGTGAGTGCATGCCTGTGTGTGCACACATCCCACATGATTGCTCATGCATGCTCAGTGAAATCCAGCAAAACTGCAGGTGATTCTGAGACAAAAGATTTCATCCTTGAATGTAAAAATCTGAGATCAATGACACAGAACGTATACAGTCTCTTTCTCTGTCACACCCCCACCCCACCCTCCTTTCTCTCTCCCACCCTGTTCCCCCTCGGACCCCACATATACACACAAAACACATTCACAAGCCTAGAAGCCTACACACCCAGTGACACTCACCTGTATACACCCCCCCCCCCCCCCCCCCCCCTCTCCCACCTTGCTGCCCCAGGGCCCATACATCCACACACAAGTACACAGGTCTACACACCCACAGACACTCACCTGTACACATCTCCACCCCACCCTCCTCCCCCTCTTCCACCTTGCTGGCCCAGAGCCCCCACATCCACACACAAGTACACAGGTCTACACACCCACGGACACTCACCTGTATGCACCCCCACCCCACCCTCCTCCCCCTCTCCCACCTTGCTGGCCCAGAGCCCACACATCCACACACAAGTACAAGGTCTACACACCCACGGACACTCACCTGTATGCACCCCCACCCCACCCTCCTCCCCCTCTCCCACCTTGCTGGCCCAGAGCCCCCACTTCCACGCACAAGTACACAGGTCTACACACCCACGGACACTCACCTGTATGCACCCCCACCCCACCCTCCTCCCCCTCTCCCACCTTGCTGGCCCAGAGCCCCCACTTCCACGCACAAGTACACAGGTCTACACACCCACGGACACTCACCTGTATGCACTCCCACCCCACCCTCCTCCCCCTCTCCCACCTTGCTGGCCCAGAGCCCCCACTTCCACACACAAGCACAGAGGTCTACACACCCACGGACACTCACCTGTATACACCCCCACCCCACCCTCCTCCCCCTCTCCCACCTTTGCTGGCCCAGAGCCCCCACTTCCACACACAAGCACAGAGGTCTAAATACCCACGGACACTCACCTGTATACACAGCAATGCGGCCTCCACTTCCAGCTCCGGAGCCAGCGCCCACCGAGTCACCTCCCGTGGCCTTGACCCTGCCGAACCCTTTGAACATGTCACGCACCTTGACCAGGATGCTGCCACCAGCGCCCCCGCCCTCAGAGCCCGCGGAGCTTCCTCCGCTGGCGTCCAGAACTCCGTCCATCACCACCTCGTCCGCCGCCACCAGGATCACTCCCCCTCCACCCACCCCTCCCCCACTGAACCCACCGGGGCTCTGAGGTTCGTAGATGGACCCGAAAGGTTTTGCTGCATTATCAATCTCCTGCCCCTGACCTACCCCTCCTTCCGAGGCATGGGCTCCGCCGTTGGTACCGGAAGCGTTAGCGGTGGGAGGGATGTTCAGACCGGAACTCTGTCCTCTGACGTCGAGGTGAGCCTCCCTCTGCAGCAGTACTGTGCCGGCTTTCACGTCAATGTTTTTCGCCCTCAAAGACACGTACCGCTTCATCTCAAACAACCCCACGCGCAGGCACAGGTCAGCCTCCGGCTCAAACTGGGCTCCGTTCTTCAGGACGAGCAGACCCAGGACATAGCAGCCTGCCATGCTGGTGTTCTTGTAGCCCCCTAGCTCGAAAGATGCCGTCTGGGACGTGGTTTTCAACTGCACAACAGCCTCGTCCTCCACCACCAGGTTGTTGAACTGTCACCAGGCCCCCCAAGACGAGCGAGGTTCCGTCCACGGTCAAGTTGAGCGGCACGTGAAGCGTGGCATCATGGGATACGTTGAGACTGACGGTGGTGTACAGCGAACCTTGCAGACCTTCCGTGATTTGAGCACGTAGTATCTGTGTGGGTGGACGTGCAGCCAGCCTGTTTTGTCCCCGTGTAACTGTTTCACTCGCAGCTCAGTGTCGTCGGATGGGGCACCAAACTCCATGTGGGCGTAACCTGACCACAGTCACACGCCATGTCAGCAGTCAAAACAATACAATGCTTTGCATGGTACAAACCAATTAAAACGTACAGACCCGTTTACTCCTCAAACTGCTACAGGTGTACTTTCCAATTAAACTGGGCCTATTTTCTACAAAATCAGGGGATGGGGGGGGGGGGGGTTGTTTTCATTTCTGTCGATGGGTCTCACACACAGCATAGGGGAAGAAAGCAGAGTGACACCTGATCTTACAGTACCTACCCCATTGGAAAAAAAAAAAAGGTTTCTCCCGATACAAATTATTTCTAAAAACTGACTAATCCGCACGCTCTGGCGCAAATTCAGGCTCTCTAGCCAGTTTTTCCAACATTTCAGAGCCTTTAGTCCCTGCTAGAGTTCCACCATCATCCTGATGCAACGTTGTACACACGAATCGGCAAGAGTTGTCGCTCTTTGGTCATACTGCACAGTGCACAAGAACTTTACCTTGAGATTTTTTTTTTCAACATTATTTTTTTCAGTTCGTCATATTCATCATATTTTCATTAAACATGTGTATAAAGTACAGCAAAATTATACAGGCAAACAGGTCTTAATGAGCACATATATGTTCCAAAAGTATAAAAGAAGTTACAAAAACAAGCCCTCATAGCCATACAAAGAAGAAATCAATGACTGTTCATATGACTGAAACTCTCCATCCAACAATGATGACCCAAACCCCAAGACCACCTTTGAAGTCCTATGCGCAAGAACAGCAGTGCATGAAACTGCCATGAACCCCTCATTCGACCAGTAAAATCAACAGCTTCACCACTGCCCACAGTGCCTTTGTTTCATTACATTACGGCCTGTTTGAGTCGTCTCATTACATTACGGCCTGTTTGAGTTGTCACTGAACAAACGCTTGATACTTTACTGAAAATGTTGATGCTGTCAGCGCCGAACCCTGTGTCTGCAGCCTCCACTGCACTATTCATTGTCAATCAGTCTATGCCCTCAATGTAAAAAAAAAAAAAAAAAAAGCAAAAAAAAACAAAGCTGACAGTGTCATAGCCAAACCAGATCTAAGCTTTCTGTTGACCCAAACGTCTTCAGTATTTTACCAGTTTAATACGAACGCAGCCAAAAGATTGTTACATAACGGTTTTCTCAAATCTTTTCCATTGATCACATCATGCAGGTGTTAAATGCACCCAGGAAGTACCAATAACCTCCTGAACGGACTGAGTACTGATATTTCAAACACCATGCAAGCACAAGATGTCTGACAGTTAAAGTTATGTAACTATACAGCCATTCAAGAGAAACATACTAAGGGCAATACAGAAACAAAACGTTTGCAACAAGTCTGAAATGGTGACCATTTTTCTGTTCTTTCTTTCATTTTGTTTCCCCCTTTTCAGTCAAGCTGTAATTTGCACTGCCATACGGCCTGCAGTAATCATGGAAAACCAAACGCCTTAATAACTCATCAGAAGCAGTTGCAGCAGGTAGCCACCCAACCATGCACTGAATGTCTTTACTAGTAAACTGACAGTGACCGTCTTACCAGTAATATTGACGGTGTCGTAGTCAAACTCGGCAGCCTCCATCCCTGTGACCTGAGTTCGGTCTGCTGCTGATTAGCATCTGTCAGATCACCTGTCACCAGCAGTGTGTGTCCCGAAGCCGCACCCAGTAGTACCTGATCATGGATGTAGATTAGTACCTGGCCCCGCCCTGACGTGGGGGTGACTGCTGCCACTGCCTGCTCCATAGGCTGTCATGGAGCCCAGGAAACCAAACCTGGAGCACACGATCACCGCCACAATTCAGTTCGTTCCTTCTATGATCTATGCCCACAAAAACCAGGCCTGAGAGATACAGACACCTGTAGTGCTTGTCATGAAACCTGAACAACGCTCTAGACTGAGGGCTGGGCACTCCAGACTTAGACGCAACATGTTCACAAAACTCCACATTGGCGAGTCTTCAAGTTGCCCCAGGTACAGCCCCAATGACTGTGGAACACTTCCTGCAGGACTGTCCCACACATAAAAAGCTGAGGACAGAAACCTGGCCTGCCAACATACCATCAAGGGAAAAGCTTTATGGATCACTGGAGGGCCTCTGCCATACAGCAGCCTTCAACAATGCCTCTGGGGTTCCTGTCTGAGTGAACGAAGAAGAAGAAAAAGAACAACAACAATGCTCTCAAAGACCAGACTACAGATGTAGAAAAAGTATCTACAGTCTGTATTTTAATTAATGATAACTGAACTGTTCTCATTAATCAAAGCAGAAACTCCAGTTAAGGAAAAGTAACACAGAAATGAGATGACATCTGGAAGTACACGCCCAAGCATTGGTATGTGCACATGCAATTCACACACCCAAATGCAAAAAAAGGTGTATTTGTGTACACACACACACACACACACACACACACACACACACACACACACACACACACCCCACACACACACACACACACACACACAACACAAGAGGACTGCTATCTAATATACACAGACAAGCACTAACCAATATAACTTCAAAACCAATAAAACAGCACCAACAATAATCTTGCAAAAGGTACAATTATTCCAGATTCTATTATACTGCGAAACAGGAGAAAAGAGTTATTTTCATGATCTGGCTGCTTAGGTACATCTGTGTAAGCAGTTTGATTCAGAAACTTCATTTGCATGCATTACTGACTGAATACTGTAAGACCTCAGACGCATCTGTTACAAACCTCCGTCAGTATCGCACAGTTTATTCAACCGTCCATGACTGAAATGTGTTATACAGTGTGCTCTTATTCACTATCACCCCAGAGTGCACTGGGTGTCTAGATCATCTGCTATATATCCTGCACTTCAAACTAGAGAGTCGAGCCCAATGTTAAGGTGGCCAGAGCTGTTGAGTGCTGCTGGTTGTAATGTGTCCCATAATATGCTTCAGAATTACTCCATGTAAAACATCATTATCAACAACTGAAGGGAAACTCTTGAAACACTACTGGCTGGAGTCTTCAAATTCACACACTGCTGAATTCATAACAAGAACATTGTTGAATCTTTCTGTCAGAGAACATCAACTTAAGGCTCATTTAAGAATTAAAACTGTTCTATTAAACTACACACAGCACTGGGTTTCATGGGTAGCAAGCGTTGAACCACATACATATTCATGAAGTAACATAAGTGACGTCAACGTCACATTAATAAAAAAGGAAGATCATGCAGATAATAGTTTATTTGTTTGTTTTCGATACAACAAAAGTCAACAGTAAGAGCATCATCAACAGTCATGCAGTTTATACCCACAGAGAAAACACATCAATAAACACCAATACCACTGTAACACACGTAACAGATGAAAGACCATTGACCGCAGAATGACACCAACGTACTTTTCTTTGACGGAGAGCACCATACGACCTCCAGCACCCCCACCCCCCGTTGCGTTTCCTGTCCCGCCATTGGCTGCGATCTGACCCTGCCCGGTGATGCTGTTCGTGTCTATGAGTACGGTTCCCCCGCTGCCACCTCCTGCTCCTTGTGTGGTGCCTGGCTCTCCGTTGACTTCTATCTTACCTGAAGTCAGAAAGAACATGAGCTGGGAGACTGGGGGTGAGGGGGGGGGGGGTGAGCAGTAGCGGTGATGATGGTTGTGGGAACGTCAGGACTCTGGCCATAATGCCGGCTAGTCATGAGCATGCATGCATGCTGTGTGTGTGTGTGTGTGTGTGTGTGTGTGTGTGTGTGTGTGTGTGTGTGTGTGTGTGTGTGTACGTACGTACGTACGTTACGTACGTACGTACATAGATACAGACCTGTTTATCCTAAACCTACTTTTGGTGTACTTTTCAACAACAACATGCGTATTTTCTGCAAAGAGTGTGTACAACATTCTGCAAAAGCAGGAGGGAGAAGGGAGGGTCCTTCATTTTGTTTTCACCTGCCATCACATTGCAGACACTCCTTGCCAGTGAGAACCACCTGATCTTGCTCTGATGACGATTAAAACAGGTTCTTTCTGATATAAACGACTTTCAAACCCGATTCATCAGCATACTTTGGCACACACTCATGCTCTCTCGCTGGTGTTCAGACGTTACAGGGCATGTTGTCAAAGAAACAGACACTGCAAAACGCGATTTCGCGCGCAGAAGTCAGCAAGAGTTGTCGCTCTTTGGTCAAAGCCTCTGCCGCAGTTATCTTCCCCAAGTTCAAGAAGCGCTCAAGAACTTTGTCTCCAGAATTTTTTTCCCGACATATTTCTTTTCAATTTGTCGTATTCGTTGTACTTTCGGCAAACATGTGTACAAAATACGGCGAAATCATGCATGTGGGTAAACAGGTCTGTACGTAGAGGATGTGGAACTGGGGGGGGGGGGGGGGGGGGGGGGGGGGGGGTGGGGGGGTAAGGTAAGGAATATAAGGAAGTGAATGCATACAGGGTGAAGGCATCTATGTGTGTCAGTGTCATCTGAGTGCGCTGGCATGAACATGTCAAGGTGCGTATCACAACTGGACAAGAACCTCTCATGGTCATCAGATGCAGCATGCTCGTCTAGTATAGACACATACCTCACATTGACAGCACTTGCCTGGTGTACACACATGCCTCACACTGACTACACTTGCCTGGTGTACACACATACCTCACACTGACTACACTTGCCTGGTGTAGACACATTCCTCACACTGACAGCACTTGCCTGGTGTACACACATACCTCACACTGACTACACTTGCCTGGTGTACACACATGCCTCACACTGACAGCACTTGCCTGGTGTACACACATACCTCACACTGACAGCACTTGCCTGGTGTACACACATACCTCACACTGACTACACTTGCCTGGTGTACACACATACCTCACACTGACAGCACTTGCCTGGTATAGACACATGCCTCACATTGACAACACTTGCCTGGTGTAGACACATACCTCACATTGACAACACTTGCCTGGTGTAGACACATACCTCACACACTGACTCCCCTATGTCCAAGACAACCTTACAGGTCCACAATCCTACAGAGAGAAGCCAGCCACTATATTCTTGTTATCAATATGTCTGTCAGAAAAGTGTGTCGCTCTTTGCTAACGGTCAATCTTAAGCCACATATTCTTACTGTCAATACGTTTCATCAGCAAGAGCGTGTGGCCCTTTGCTAACGGCCCAGCACAAGCCACCATATCCTTGCTATCAATACGTGTTGTCAGCAAAAGTGTGTGGCCCTTTACTAACGGCCCAGCACAAGCCACTACATCCTTGCTATCAATACGTGTTGTCAGCAAAAGTGTGTGGCCCTTTACTAACGGCCCAGCACAAGCCACCATATCCTTGCTATCAATACGTGTTGTCAGCAAAAGTGTGTGGCCCTTTGCATGCTAACGGCCTAAGAGAACACAACAGGCTTGATCTGTTTGCAAGAAACCTGAAACCAAAGGGAATTCTGAGAGCACTTCCACTGAAAGCATGAAAAAGCTGACGGTTTCTTTTGTTTCTCTTGGTATCCTCCAACACACGCTGATGCGAGTCAATCTGGCATACTTAGGTCGCTTTTGAATACTGCCCTGTCACCCTGTTCTTTCCTGCTCATTTAGTTGTTGTTGTTGTTGTTTTTCTCGCTGTCTCGTCTTCTACGCCACTACAGTGACATCACCCAAATGCTGGTCATTCAGCTTCATGTCAACAGCCACCCCCTGGCTCATCCTGTCACCGCTGCCATGACGGCTTATCCCGTCACAACTGCAGTGATGACTTATCCTGTCACAACTGCAGTGACGGCTTATCCTGTCACAACTGCAGTGATGACTTATCCTGCCACAACTGCAGTGACGGCTTATCCTGTCACAGCTGCGGTGACGGCTTATCCTGTCACAGCTGCCATGACGGCTTATCCTGTCACAACTGCAGTGATGACTTATCCTGCCACAACTGCAGTGACGGCTTATCCTGTCACAGCTGCAGTGATGGCAATCCACACACAGCTGCGGTGATGGCTTATCCTGTCACAACTGCAGTGATGGCTTATCCTGTCACAACTGCAGTGACGGCTTATCCTGTCACAGCTGCAGTGACGGCTTAACCTGCCACAACTGCAGTGACGGCTTATCCTGTCACAGCTGCAGTGATGGCAATCCACACACAGCTGCGGTGACGGCTTATCCTGTCACAACTGCAGTGACGGCTTATCCTGTCACAACTGCAGTGACGGCTTCTCCTGTCACAGCTGCGGTGACGGCTTATCCTGTCACAGCTGCAGTGATGGCTTATCCTGTCACAACTGCAGTGACGGCTTATCCTGTCACAACTGCAGCGACGGCTTCTCCTGTCACAACTGCAGTGACGGGTTATCCTGTCACAGCCACAGTGACGGCTTCTCCTGTCACAACTGCAGTGACGGCTTATCCTGTCACAGCTGCGGTGATGGCTTATCCTGTCACAGCTGCGGTGACGGCTTATCCTGTCACAGCTGCAGTGACGGCTTATCCTGTCACAACTGCAGTGACGGCTTATCCTATCACAGCTGAGGTGATGGCTTATCCTATCACAGCTGAGGTGATGGCTTATCCTGTCACAACTACAGTGACGGCTTATCCTATCACAGCTGAGGTGATGGCTTATCCTATCACAGCTGAGGTGATGGCTTATCCTGTCACCACTGCGGTGATGGCTTATCCTATCACCGCCGCAGTGACGGCTTATCCTGTCACCGCTGCGGTGACAGCAATCCACACACAGCAGTCAATATCACATCGTCATGACACAGAGCAGACACTGCACTGTTGCCAGCTTACTTTGGTGCTGGTCAGTGGAGCCTGCTGGGGGCCGGAATAGCTCAGTGGTAGAGCGCCGGACTTGTAATCTTGGTGATCCTGGGGCTGCGGGTTCGAATCTATGTTGAGCCATTTCAGTAAAGGGGGATTTTTTCCCTTGGAGTTAACATTGGTTCTGACTCCATTTCCCACACAGTCCTTCAAATGAGACTATAAGCCGAGGTTCCGTGTGTGAACGCACGCATAACATCTTGCACACACGTCAAATCCCATCACCAACTTTAGGAAGAGAAGGCCAGTTTGGCTGTTGGTATGTGTGACACGTTACATACAGCATGCACCTTCCCTAAAGTTGGAGTATGGCTGCCTTAATGGCGGGATAAAAAAAACGATCAAACACACAAAACTCCATTCCCTTTGTTGGGCAGATGGGATCAATCCTTGCATGTCTATACAGGGAGTGTCCGTAGGAGTATCAGCCTGTGTACGCTTAAAAAAGAAAAGAAAAAAAGGAGCCTGTTCTGATCCAAAATACACAGGAAACCACCTACTCAGCCCCTTACTGCCAATTTGCACATCTTTAACATATTAGTGAAAAAAAACAAGACAAAAGAAAAGAACAAAATTACGCACTTTTGACATCTAGGCCTCTCTGCTGACAGTAAGCTTTCACAGACAGCACAAAACAGAAACAAAAAATTGTACAACTTCAACAGCTAAGTAAGAAAGAAAGAAACAAACAAACAAAAATTATACACCATCAATATCTGGGACTCTGTTGACAGTGAGGTTTAACAGACAGCACAAAAACAGAACAAACCTGTACACCTTTAAACATCTAAGTAAAAAAAAATAATAATAAAAAAATTACACACCTTCTATATCTAGGACTCTGTTGACGATGAGGTTTTAACAGACAACACAAAACAGAACAACACTGTACACCTTAAACATCAAAGTAAAAAGAAGAAAAAAAAACAAACCCAAACCAACTAACCAAAACCAAATCACTCACCTTCGAAGTCCAGGACTCTGTTGACAGTGAGGTTCAATAACCTCCCACCATAACCACCTCTGCCGACCAACCAAAACAAAATCACTCACCTTCGACGTCCAGGACTCTGTTGACAGTGAGGTTCAACAACCCCCCGCCGTAACCACCTCTGCCGACCAACCAAAACAAAATCGCTCACCTTCGACGTCCAGGACTCTGTTGACAGTGAGGTTCAACAACCCCCCGCCGTAACCACCTCTGCCGAGGGCCGAGCTTCCCCCTCCACTGCCCGCCTCACTGACCACACGTGTGGACCCATAGGCAGCACCCCCGGTCAGGATGGTGCTGGTCGCTGTGGCGTGGCCGCCTGGTGCCCCATGACCTGCTCCTGACCCCTGGCTTGAACCCTGGGTAGCAGAACTACTTTTTTTTAAGAATCTCGTATGTTTTATTGTCTTGTTATTTCTCCGTTAATTCATCTTTTTTTTTTTCCTTGTTGTTTTCTGTTCTGTCTTTATTGTTATTTTGTTGTTCTTGTTTGTTCCTTTGTGTTCTGTGGAAAATGTCCTTTTCAAAAAGAGAATGAACAGCTACAAAGTAAACAGAAGTTTTGCGTGCATCGCTTTAGTATGCCTGGCTTCTTTCCAATGATTCGAATTACACACACACGCACGCACGCATGCACGCACGCACGCACGCACGCACGCGCACGCGCACGCGACACACACACACACACACACACACACTGAAATGACAACATCATCATACACACATGCACACACCCACGCACGCACGCACACGCATGTGATGGATAGTGCTGTGACTAGACTACTCACTCCCAAAACCTAAACACTATCCAGCCAGGTCATTATGCCACAGACTAAGCCTATCACTCAGTCCACACAGTGGTGACCAGGTGCCTGTTCCTCTTTTAAGGACATGGAAGGCACAGCAGTGACCAGGTGCCTGTTCCTCTTTAAGGACATGGAAGACACAGCAGTGACCAGGTGCCTGTTCCTCTTTTAAAGACATGGAAGGCACAGCAGTGACCAGGTGCCTGTTCCTCTTTCAGGACATGGAAGACACAGCAGTGACCAGGTGCCTGTTCCTCTTTTAAAGACATGGAAGGCACAGCAGTGACCAGGTGCCTGTTCCTCTTTAAGGACATGGAAGGCACAGCAGTGACCAGGTGCCTGTTCCCCTTTCAGGACATGGAAGACACAGCAGTGACCAGGTGCCTGTCCTCTTTTAAAGACATGGAAGGCAAAACAGCAGTGACCAGGTGCCTGTTCCTCTTTTAAGGACATGGAAGGCACAGCAGTGACCAGGTGCCTGTTCCTCTTTCAGGACATGGAAGACACAGCAGTGACCAGGTGCCTGTTCCTCTTTTAAACACATGGAAGGCACAGCAGTGACCAGGTGCCTGTTCCTCTTTAAGGACATGGAAGACACAGCAGTGACCAGGTGCCTGTTCCTCTTTTAAAGACATGGAAGGCACAGCAGTGACCAGGTGCCTGTTCCTCTTAAAAGGGCATGGAAGACACAGCAGTGACCAGGTGCCTGTTCCTCTTTTAAGACATGGAAGCACAGCAGTGACCAGGTGCCTTTCTCTTTTAAGACATGGAAGGCACAGCGTGACCAGGTGCCTGTTCCTCTTTAAGGACATGGAAGACACAGCAGTGACCAGGTGCCTGTTCCTCTTTTCAGACATGGAAGGCGCAGCAGTGACCAGGTGCCTGTTCCTCTTTTAGGCATGGAAGACACAGACGTGACCAGGTGCCTGTTCCTCTTTAAGGGCATGGAAGGCACAGCAGTGACCAGGTGCCTTTCCTCTTTAAGGACATGGAAGGCACAGCAGTGACCAGGTGCCTGTTCCTCTTTAAGGACATGGAAGGCACAGCAGTGACCAGGTGCCTGTTCCTCTTTTAAGGACATGGAAGGCACAGCAGTGACCAGGTGCCTGTTCCTCTTTAGGACACGGAAGACACAGCAGTGACCAGGTGCCTGTTCCTCTTTAAGGACACGGAAGGCACAGCAGTGACCCGGTGCCTGTTCCTCTTTCAGGACATGGAAGACACAGCAGTGACCAGGTGCCTGTTCCTCTTTAAGGACATGGAAGGCACAGCAGTGACCAGGTGCCTGTTCCTCTTTAAGGACATGGAAGGCACAGCAGTGACCAGGTGCCTGTTCCTCTTTAAGGACACAGAAGACACAGCAGTGACCAGGTGCCTGTTCCTTTTTAAGGACATGGAAGGCACAGACGTGACCAGGGGCCTGTTCCTCTTTAAGGACATGGAAGCACAGCAGTGACCAGGTGCCTGTTCCTCTTTAAGGACATGGAAGCACAGCAGTGACCAGGTGCCTGTTCCTCTTTAGGACATGGAAGGCACAGCAGTGACCAGGTGCCTGTTCCTCTTTAAGGACACGGAAGACACAGCAGTGACCAGGTGCCTGTTCCTCTTTAAGGACAGGAAGACACAGCAGTGACCAGGTGCCTGATCCTCTTTAAGGACATGGAAGGCACAGCAGTGACCCGGTGCCTGTTCCTCTTTCAGGACATGGAAGAACAGCAGTGACCAGGTGCCTGTTCCTCTTTAGGACATGGAAGGCACAGCAGTGACCAGGTGCCTGTTCCTCTTTAAGGACATGAAGACACAGCAGTGTCCAGGTGCCTGTTCCTCTTTAAGGACATGGAAGGCACAGCAGTGACCAGGTGCCTGTTCCTCTTTAAGGACATGGAAGGCACAGCAGTGACCAGGTGCCTGTTCCTCTTTAGGACACGGAAGACACAGCAGTGACCAGGTGCCTGTTCCTCTTTAAGGACATGGAAGGCACAGCAGTGACCAGGTGCCTGTTCCTCTTTAAGGACATGGAAGCACAGCAGTGACCAGGTGCCTGTTCCTCTTTAAGGACATGGAAGGCACAGCAGTGACCAGGTGCCTGTTCCTCTTTAAGGACATGGAAGGCACAGCAGTGACCAGGTGTCTGTTCCTCCTTTCAGGACACGGAAGCACAGCCGTGACTAGGTGCCTGTTCCTCTTTAAGGACATGGGAAGGCACAGCAGTGAGAAGTTAAGGCTGGGCCGAGACATGAGTCTTCACAAGACACACCCAGCATCCGGCGACGCCCTTTTTCGAACCCAAATCTGAAAGCAGACAACTTTCTTTTAGGACGCAACACAACTGTAAGTTAAGTGATATTGCTGATGAAAATTTCTGCTGAATTCCCAGAATTTTCATATTGTCTCTTCCCTTGATTTAGCCATTAAGGCCAAAGGCATACTGTTTGCACGCAGCACGGAAGAGATAAACTGCAACAGATTTTTTACGGCATTTTGTTCTAAAAGTGAAAGATACTTCATCACAAAAAGGTGTGGCAGGGATCTGAATTGTCATGGTGAACAGACCTAAAAGACATTATGTTTTTTTACAGTTACTAGGTTTTTTTTCGCCGAATCATTCACCAAGAGCAGAGTCAATCCACACACTGGTTGTCTGTAAACCGAAAACACCTGAACCGAGCGAAGAGATCAGTTGCTGTCAAGTGTGCTGATCTGAGCTCACTGTCTACTGTGGTCAGATCAGAAATTCCAACAATCTGGTGCCTTACAGATTCCAACAATCTGGTGTCTAAGAGATCAGAAACTCCAACAATCTGGTGCCTTACAGATAAGAAATACCAACAATCTGGTGTCTCACAGATCAGAAATTCAAACAATCTTGTGCTTTACAGATCTGAAATTTCAATAATCTGATGCCTTACAGATAAGAGATACCAACAATCTTGTGTCTTACAGATCAGAAACTCCAACAATTCTGTACCTTACAGATCAGAAATCCCAACAACCTTGTGCCTAGCAGATCAGACAATCCAACAATCATGCACCTTAAAGATCAGATATTTTAACAATCTTGACAATCTAACAATCTTGTGCCGTACAGATCAGAAATTTTAATCATCTTATGCCTTACAGATCAGAAATTCTATAAAAAAAAAAAAAAAAAACCTGAAACAGAATCTGAACAATTTCTTTTCTTTTTATCACTGTCATCACTCACATTGACGCCAGCTCCAGGTCCCTGGCCGGGTCCATAGCCCTTGCCGTTCAGGATGAGGTTTGAGCCAGGACGCAGCAGGATGTCGTTGCTGACCATCTGCAGCTGCTCCGCCCACAGTGTGCCTTGGTAGTGGATCTCCAGGGTTCCCAGGTTGAGAGGCAGTCCTGTGGCCTGCACCGTCCACACAGTTCGAGTAAAGAAAAAAGAGTCCTTCGTCCTCAGAGCCACTACACTGTCGCATCATTCACACCACCTCCACTCTTATCATTTGATAAACAAGAATTCTTGCTGAAATGTTTGTTTCTTCTTCTGCGCTTGATTTTGACTGGCTGCATCAGGTCTTCAGTCCTACACACACGCGCACGCGTGCAGACACACACGCACATGTACACGCACACACACACACATATTGAAACGTAAGTGTTATGATTATTGATGCTAGGAATTCACTGCCGCTTACTGATAACTGATTGTAGTACCGTTCATTCTCGTTTTGCCTTTTAACTACATCATGTAAATGTGAAAGTAAAAATGTTGATATTATTGGTGCATTGTACTTGTCTAATTATCATCCTTAGCAGTTTGCTGTATGTCAATTTTTTACAAAAGGAATTTAACTCTCTCTCTTTTAGCAGTTTGCTGTACGTCAATTTTTTACAAAAGGAATGTATTAATGTAACTATCCCCCCCCCCCCCCCTCTCAATAGGAGGATTGCTTATTCCATATCTGTGTGTGCTGATTCTTT
>CM031622.1:11002662-11017662 GCA_018398815.1 Conus ventricosus
ATGATTAACATTTTAAGTTTAAAGGGGACCAATATCACCTTTTGTTGGGTTCCTTCACATGCTGGATTATATTCAAACGATTGTGCTGATAGAGCCGCAAAAAAAGGGTGCAAGGCAAGACAGGGAATCAATAGAAATAAACAACCCATTATCCGTTACAGAAGGGTATCATTTACTAGAGCAAGCATCGTGGAACAAAGTTTCAAAATTTCTCCATAGGAAGGAGAAATTCTCTCGTCTCTTACTGAATTTGGTTGGTTTAACAAACAAAACAGCTGTGAATTATAGCAACATTTTCAAATTTAGACACATTACTTCGCTGTCTTATAGGATAAAGCTTAATGCCTTCAAAACAAAGTTCAGCAAGAATGTTAAATGTCTGTGCAGTGAACAAACCAACACATTCTTCTGGAATGCCAGAGACTGAGACCTATTTTACTGGCTATTTCTGAAAGTTCTCTTGACAGTATCCTTGACAATTTTAGTTTGTTTTTTGATTTTGCGAATTGTTTACTACGCAGTCCTATGGGACATTTGTTTTAGTTTGTGTTATGATTCAAAATAGTTATTTAAAGTTGGTTTTCCCTTTTTTTTTCCCATTGTAAAGATGCTTTTTTTTTCTTGTATATGATTGCAAGATAAACCCACCCACCCACCTCCTCCTCATGCTCCCCCTCTCCACATCCTTCTCTTCGTCTAATATCACTTTATGTGGAAAGACGTTAAATTGAAGACAACAACACCACCACACACACACACTGACCATCACTCTGACTACTCACCATCAAACTTGTTACTGTCTCCTAACAACTCCACCACATTGGGCAGCCGCAGCTCAGCCTGTTCCCCAACATGAAAACTGCACGACAGCCTCGTCTCATTCTTGTTGACGTCTGCACTGAAGATCACACCGTCCTCCACGTACACCACAGTCCCAGAGTCACAGGAAATCTCCTCAGCAATGAAATAAACTGGAGAAGCAGGGATGAGCAGCTGAACGTTCTGCCCCAGGTCCAGGTGGGAATAGGTCACTGTTCCGTTGTCCAAACGCAGCACTGTTTCGGCATGGGAGGGAGCGCTGGTGCCCGTGTTGCTGATGATGAGAGTTGTCTCCCCTGTCCAGAACTCTTTCACGTAAGCGGTGCCTGCTCCACCCGCCTGCTCCTTGGAGGATCCTCCATTAACGACGTAGGTTCCTGTGAAGTTGTTGTCGGATCGGATGTACGTGTGAACGCGGCCTCCTCCACCGCCACCACCTCCGCTCTCGCCTCCATCTCCTCCAGCCACCACGATCTGACCTTCACCCACAAGGTGACCTGTGTCAATGACTACGCCCCCTCCGGCACCCCCGCCCCCAACGTTCACCCCTTTGCTACCGCTGCTGCTGACGATGCCGTGCAGTGTGAAGAGGTTCTCGATGGTGAGACTGAGGAATCCCCCACCACTGCCGCCAACATTGGCGCTGTCACCGGCCTCACTCTGTCCCCCTTCCCCACTGGCTGTCACTTCCCACACAGAATCAGGCAACTGAGGGGAATCTGCAGACCCTCCATTCCCACCATGACTGCCTCCCTGCTTCGTCCCAAACTGCGGCGGGTGACCTAATCCAGAGGAGGTCACCGACGCACCAAACGCCAGGGAAAAGGTCGGCACACTGATGGACAGATTTCGACCCGTGACAGTTCCACCAAACTCTATGTCCAGCTCTTGAAGAATCTGCAGAGAGAACTTGGTGAGTGATTCCTGACCAAGCGTGACCTTGCCGCCATGGGTGACAGTCAGTCTGGACAGCAGCAGCGCTCCTGCCGATCCCACGCGAGATTCATCCACGCCGTTCTGAGACTCCAGACTGAAAACAGCTCGCCCCCCTTCAGCTACTACAAGTTCCGTCAGGCCTAACACCACACCTGAGATGTTGAAGTTGACCTGGTCATCAGAGGAGGAGTCTGGGTCGGTCAAGAGAAGTCTGGAGGGTAGACTGGCTGTACTGCCTGACTGAATCTCCAGTTTGCATTTCAAGGCAAATGGATGCTCAACGCCGTAAGCCACAGCTATTTCTGCCACCTGTTGATCCTCGACAACAAGGTGCCCTGTTCGGTCCCGTCAAGGTGGCTGATAGACAGGGGTTGGGAGGTGGAGCTGGTGACGTCAAACCTCAGGCGACTGTCGCCTCGAACGTCCATGTATAGCGGCAGAGAGGTGTCCGGCCAAGAGACAATGGTGAATTCAGGCTGACACACCTGTCCCTCGTTATCTGCTGTGATGGTATGTCGTGTCACACCTGTGTCACTGCGACGGACGTACACAGTGCCGGCAGCCCACATCCATCCCCGCCACCTCCTCGAGCGGCCAGCTTCCCCACGAAAGAGTTGAAGGAACGAGCATGAACAGCAATCCTTCCGCCCCCTCCTCCTCCTCCCCCATTCGCCCCCCCTGATCCTCCGTGGGTGGTGACGACGCCATGACCAGCCAAGGCGTCGGCCTGGATGAAGACGCTGCCTCCGCTGCCTCCTCCGCTGTCTGCAGTTGGACCATCAGCGCCGTCAGCACACACCGTGCCATCCAGCAACAGGGACTGCTGGACGTGGATGTGGATGGCGCCACCGCCAGGGCTGTTCAAAGGCCCGTCACCCATGTCCATCGGATGCGTGGTCGATCCACTGACTGTAGTGCTGGTGTCACTGTTGCCTCCTTGGCCTCCTAGACTCCCTCCTGAAACAGGAAACACCAGCGCCGATGTGAAGTAAGGCGCTGACTACGTGCATTGCTTTGTGTTCCATATTTTTCATGCTTCATGTCCAAACACTGCAATGGGAGCCTTAACTAAAAATTAAAAAGTGACAACAGCAGTAGAATCTCTATCACACAAAATTGTAACTTTGAGCCCACATCAAAGTCAAGTGATGGCTGTTTTAAGTGTTTTGACAAAACAGCACACTTAGAACAATAATGAAAAAAAAGGCAAAGCCAATCTTACCTTTGAGCCCCACATCAAAGTGAAGTGGTGGCCGTTACAAGCGTTTTGACAAAACAGCACACAAAATCAAAAGAAAAGGCAAAGCCACCCTTACCTTCAGACACGACAGACAAGGAATCCAGACCCTGTTCCGACACACAGATCTTGGCGTTGTCATGGATACTGGCACTGTCCGCTGCTATGAACAAACTGCGCTGTCGTTGCCATGGTTTTGATCCTGGACGACGGTAACATTTCCAGGTAGGCCGCCCTCAGTGTGACATTGGACTGGGTGAAGTTCACCTGCGAGTCGTACCCAAGAAAGATTGGCAAAATCCACCCACTGAGAACCGTCACTCTCAGAAACCAGCACGTCCAGCGAGGAGCCATCCTGCAGGTAGACGGCATCAGTCACAAAGTCTTTGGACTTCATCAGGAACTTCCCAGACTTGCCGATGGAGACAGCCTGCGCCTCCACGCGTCCTTCCAGGTGCAGGGTGGGGTTCTGTCCAGATATGTAGAGAGATTTGCCGGGGTGTCTGAGCACCGACTGGGGACCAATATGGAAGCTGCATCGTGAGCCCTGCGCAGGGTCCGCAAAGCTGTCCACCTGCAGCTGGGTGCTGCCTGTCACTGTCACCTGGCCCGACCCGTCGCACACCAGTGTTTGCACCTGACCCACACACACAGGTAAAGTACTGATTAGTTGGCTGGCATTGTTGTGCTCATTACACACACCAGTGTTTGCACCTGACCCACACACAGGTAAAGTACTGATTAGTTGGCTGGCATTGTTGTGCTCATTACACACACCAGTGTTTGCACCTGACCAACACACACAGGTAAAGTACTGATTAGTTGGCTGCATTGTTGTGCTCATTGCACACCAGTGTTTGCACCTGACACACACACACAGGTAAAGTATTGATTAGTTGCTGACATTGTTGTACTTATTAGACACCAGTGTTTGCACCTGACCCACACACACAGGTAAAGTACTGATTAGTTGGCTGGCATTGTTGTGCTCATTACACACCAGTGTTTGCACCTGACACACACACACAGGTAAAGTATTGATTAGTTGCTGACATTGTTGTACTTATTAGACACCAGTGTTTGCACCTGACCCCCACACACAGGTAAAGTAATGATTAGTTGCTGACATTGTCTGGCTCATTACACACCAGTGTTTGCACCTGACCCCCACACACAGGTAAAGTAATGATTAGTTGCTGACATTGTTGTGCTCATTACACACCAGTGTTTGCACCTGACCCCCACACACAGGTAAAGTAATGATTAGTTGCTGACATTGTTGTGCTCATTACACACCAGTGTTTGCACCTGACCCCCACACACAGGTAAAGTACTGATTAGTTGGCTGGCATTGTTGTGCTCATTACACACCAGTGTTTGCACCTGACCACACACACAGGTAAAGTATTGATTAGTTGGCTGGCATTGTTGTACTTATTACACACTAGTGTTTGCACCTGACCCACACACACAGGTAAAGTACTGATTAGTTGGCTGGCATTGTTGTGCTCATTACACACACCAGTGTTTGCACCTGACCCACACACACAGAGGTAAATTACATATTAGTGTGCAGGCATCGCCGTGCTCATTATACACCAGTATTTGTACCTGAAGAACACACAGGTTTCGTTACTTTATTCTTGTAGCCCAGCCTACCGCAGAAGGCCTTCAGAGCCGTCAACATACATGGGGGAAACAAATCCTATCCTGTGAAGAAACAGACAGCAAAGACAGAAATAAAAAAGCCAGAGTCAAAAGAGAGGCACAGAAGGCAAGGATACAACTGGCACTGAACCCCCTGCCCCCTCCCCTGCATTCCCATGGGGCAGGGTCAAGAAGTACAGACTGTAATGCACACAGCTCAGTGCTGCTAAGTTCACCGGCACAGTGGTGCCCCTCACACTGGATTAAAATTTACACAACGCAGCTCTTGGTAGTGGAGGCCAGCCAGCCAGTTGCTGCACCAAGTTAGACTTCTTCCTATGCAGCCCCTCCTGTGTCAAAGCAACATCTGACACAGCTGCACAGCTGGCACACAGTTCAAAGTTTTAGCACGCCGAGCTTCATTCCAAGAGTGCGTGCAATCCCTGATGTGAACAAGGAACTTCGATTCCAAGACTGAGCTCTGTGATTTGAATCATGAATTTCTATTCCTAGACCGAGATCCGTGATTTGAATCATGAACTTCTATTTCTGAAGTCTATAAGATCAGTGATTTGAACCATGAACTTGCATTCCAAGACTGAGGTCAGTGATTTGAACCATGAACTTGCATTCCAAGACTGAGGTCGGTGATTTGAACCATGAACTTGCATTGCAAGACTGAGGTCAGTGATCTGAACCATGAACTTGCATTCCAAAATGAGGTAAGTGATCTTAATCATGAACTTTTATTCCAAGACTGGGGTCGTGATGAACTTCCATTCCAAGGCTGAGGTCATGATTTGAATCATGAACTTTTATTCCATGATGAGGTCCGAGATTTGAACAATGAACTTCCATTCCAAGACTATGAGGTCTGAGATTTGAATAATGAACTTCCATTCCAAGACTATGAGGTCTGAGATTTGAATAATGAACTTCCATTCCAAGACTATGAGGTCCGAGATCTGAATAATGAACTTCCATTCCAAGACTATGAGGTCTGAGATTTGAATAATGAACTTCCATTCCAAGGACTATGAGGTCTGAGATTTGAATAATGAACTTCCATTCCAAGACTATGAGGTCCGAGATCTGAATAATGAACTTCCATTCCAAGACTATGAGGTCTGAGATCTGAATAATGAACTTCCATTCCAAGACTATGAGGTCCGAGATTTGAATAATGAACTTCCATTCCAAGTCTCGCCATGATCTGAATCAGAGCAGCACCAGACAAGTAAATCCACAGCCTGCTTGATCTCACAGGTCAGCCAAGACACATGAAAAATCACTCAAGGCCTGTCAGAATTTGGTGGGTTGTGGTATAGGTGGTGCACATCCAAAGAAAATATGGAGCGCAAGTTCATGGATGTCAATGTAAATCAGCTGAATGAAAACAAAAGGTCAAGAGCATCACAGTGGCACAAAAAGACCACAGGCGGCATAGTAATTTTTGTTTTAAGTTTGTTTCAATTGTCCCCTCACTTTGACACTAACCTTAATCCAGAAAAGGCAAATAATACAACTTGAAAGCAGCGGACTGTTTATTGTTCTTTAGAAAACAATGTTCAAATGTTACTGCCCCATGTAGACAATTGGATCACATCAGCAAAATCACACAAATAAGCCATCCAGCTAAAGAGTACATAAAGCCAGTATGAATCTGATACGAACATTAACACCAACAACCAAATACAAGCATAAACTAACGACAACACCAACAACCCCTTCCCCATCCCACCCAGAGTAAACAACAAAGCACACAAACAGAACATGAGCAGAACACCACAAGCACAGAAAATAAGCAACAGTCACAACCCGTCCAGACTCACGATCAGGTTGGAGGCCACCACAACATGAGCTCCTTCCACGACACGCAGCACCGTCAGCAGGGGAGGTAAACCATTGACATCTGACAGATGCACAGGAATGGTGCTTGCCCCTGACAATGTCAGTGACTTGGACCGACTTCCAGACTCGGGCTTGCTGATGTAAACTGTGCCTGTAGGGGTATGTATCACTGGCATTATGTCAATATTTTCAACATGTTTTCGTGATACAAATGTAATCGTGCTGACCGCACAAGGTAAAAGGTGATGAAATTGTTGATGAACTTTCATTTACATGTGACTGACATGATTCTGGTCTGAAATTTTTCACTTTTCTGATCAAAGTTTTTGAACATAAATGTGTACAATGCACCAGCATTTTGAGAAGCTGGTGTTTTAGCGTTTTAAGTGCTTTTTATGCAAATATGCTAATATGTCCTGGCTAATAGTATACAGTCTCTGATGAAAAAAAAATTTCATATATTCCAATATTCCTATATAACTGTGTACAATCTGGGACACAAAGACAAACAACATGCACACTAGCACTTTACATGTTAATCATTTTAAACATACATGATCAAATACGTTCAACATCATGCATCTACGCATCAAAGCAACAAAACATACATAATCATAAAAGTTTTTTTTTTTTTTACTTTCATGAATATGCCAAAACCATTCTGTTGGGGTCATGCAAACAAGAAATGTCACTTCATTAACAATCGTCAAAGTCCTGTTACAAGGCTGGGTCAGCTCAAGGAGTACGAGAACAACACACAATATCCAGGTTTACAGTAGTGATAACAAACTGAGCATGTTTAAACAAAACAGGTAATACAAAAGACTGTGTCACAGTATGAGTGTACACAATGGCCACGTAGAGAACAGACAGACAACATCCAATTATGAGTGTTAAACATGTCAGTTTAGTTTTAGACAATGGGCCACTTATGATAACTTGACAAAACTAGTCCTGATTGGAGTAACACATAAACACAGACAATGTTCAGATTTAGTAACGACAGTCAAATCCAGATTGCGATATACAGACAGCAATGGTACAGATTGTGAATAACAGACAACAAACAACAATGATCCACTTGTGAATTACACAGACATGGTCGATTGTAGTAACAGACAGACATGGTCAGATTGTTAGTAACAACAAGGTAATTTTATAACAGACAATGGTCCATTGTGATTACACCACAGGTATAAGATGTAGTAACAGAAGACAATGGCCCATTGTGGTAACAGACAGCATGGTCAAATTGTAGAACAACGGTTCGGTATGTGAGTAACAGACAACAATGGTTCAGATATGTGAGCAACAGACAGACATGGTCAATTAGTGAGTACGATAGACAATGGTCAGTTGAGTAATAGACAATGGTTCACGATTGTGAGTAACGACAGACAATAGTCCAGATTGCGAGTAACACAGCAATTCACATGTATCACACAGACAATGGTTCCACATTGTGAATTAACCAGACAATGTCAGATTGGAGTAACAGACAGACAATGGTACAGATTGTGAATAACAACAGACAATGGTCACATTGTGAAACAGACAATGGTCCACATTGTGATTAACACACAGACAATGGTCCACATTGTTGAGTAACACACAGACAATGGTCACATTGCGATAACAACAGACAATGGTCCACATTGTGAATAACACAGACAATGGTTCACATTGTGAGTAACAGACAGACAATGGTCCACATTGTGAGTAACACACAGACATGCAGCAATGTCCACATTGTGAATAACACACAATGGTCCACATTGTGAATAACACACAGACAATGGTTCACATTGTGAGTAACACATGGACCAGTATGGTCATCAGTGTAAGGCCAAGTTATGGCAAAGAGCAATGGTCCATTATGGATAAACACAGAGCAATGGTCCATGTGATATATATACCAACAGAGCAATGTCTGGTTATGATGTGATAACCCACAGACAATGGTCCAGTTTGTGATATACCAACATAGCAATGGTCCAGTATGTGATACAACAGACAATGGTCCGTTATGAGTGAATACCAAAGAGCAATGGTCCATATAGTGTACACAACAGGGCAATGCATTGTCTGTTATGAGTGATATACAACAGAGCAATGGTCCAGTTATGAGTGATAACCAACAGGCAATGGTCAGTTATGAGTGTATACCCAACAGAGCAATGCATGTCGGTTATGAGTGATATACCAACAGAGCAATGGTCCAGTTATGAGTGATATACCAACAGAGCAATGGTCCAGTTATGAGTGATATACCAACAGAGCAATGCTGTCTGGTTATGAGTGATATACCAAAGAGCAATGGTCCAGTTATGAGTGATAACCAACAGGGCAATGGTCCGTTAGAATACACACGCATGGTCCAGTTATGAGTGATACACCAACAGGGCAATGCATTGTCTGGTTATGAGTGATATACCAACAGAGCAATGGTCTGGTTATGAGAGATATACCCACAGAGCACAGCAATGGTCTAGCTTTGGATATGCAAAGCAATGGTCCAAGCTACTGATGTACAGAGAGAGCAATGGTCTAAGTTATGGATATACAACAACAACAAAAAGCAGTGGTCTGAATGCTGATATCGCAAAGCAAAGGATTAGATTATTAACACACAAACAAACAAACGATCCAGTTTCAAAACAGAGTGACTGAGGGCGGAAAATGAAGCAAAATTTGAAAGAGAGGGGGTTAGTTAGCGCCAAGGGCCATAGACAAAGTACAGCACAAGACACAATGCATTTCGACCTCTTGGGTCTTCTTTGTCTACATATGAACCACAAACAGAACAATGATCTAGTCATAGAAAAGACAGACTGCAACGGTCTAAGTTAAGCATATACATAGAAACAGTTCAGATTATGGGTATACAAAAATCAACAGTGCAGGTGACAGACATAAAAAATAGAGAAATATTCAAACTTACCGACATATATACAGAGCAATGGTCTTTATCAAGCACACAAGCAGTCAACCAAGATATCAACATACACAGAAATAGCCTGTCTGACCGATATGCAAACATGGGGAATAAACAATAAGGCCACAAAACATACACTCAAAGAAACAAAATAACAGATATGTAAATAAAGAAACGGTCTGTGACTAGAGGCGTGCAAATCAATATTACTGACTTAAAAGATAAAACAGTCAAGATGCGCGACAAAAACAGAGCAATGGCCAGAATCAGGTAGGACAACACAGAGAAACAGGTCAGCTACAGACATACAGACACACAGACAAACGCCAGACCTGGTGACGCCGTTTGTCCAGCCAGAGTTCCCCCACTGGTGTCCATGGAGCCAGCGTAGTTGCAGTGACCATCATCAGCGACAACGACCGCGATACGACCTCCTCCACCCCCTCCTGATCCTCCCTTCGCATCCAGACTGCCCCGACCAATGAGCTTCTTTGTCTCAATGAACAGACTGCCTCCGCTGCCACCTGTCGGAAGGGAGAATACAGTGAGGATAACGATGCTGGATCCGTTTCAGCCTGCGACTTCTCAATGTCCTCTTATGCTTTCTTTGTAAATGTACATACACATACGTAAAGCTGGCATACCCTGGCCATGAAAGACGCAAGCACCTGCAGTGCTACTCAGGTAATTTGAACAACAAAGGTAATTTCACTGAACAAAATGGATGACGATCGACTGTGTGCTGCTAGTCTTACCAATGGGGTAAAAAGCACACTCAAGATTATGATTCATTTTATTTTTGTCATTAGATTGGTACATGGCGCATATCCTTGGTTAGAGACCAAGCTTTGAGCACTTTACAATCCATGCTCTAGTGTACACATTACAGCCTGCCTATCTGGGTGAGACTGAAGAGCTGCCTGGTGGTGCTGCATTCAGTTGTTTCCCGTGTCATTCAGTCTCACATTAGTCATTCAATTTTTCAACCATTCATACATTTTTTGTTTCCACAAAGAATACATGTATGTGTATTTGTGTGATCCATACCAACGGGCAAACTAGCTTTCTGTTCTGGAAGTCGGTGACTGGGTTTTGCGTTCATACATGAAACTTCAGTTTATCGTCACATTTGAAGGACTTCTCAGGAAATGGAGTCAGAATCGAGGTTACCTCCGAGGGAAATAAATCGTCCTGCGTGAACACTGCCTAGCAGATATTCGAACCAACAACCCCTGGATCACAAGTCCAATGCTTTACCAGTCAAGCTGCCAAAGCCTTGTGGGAATCTTTTTCCAATATATTCGTTCACTACTGCAATCCAATATCTAATCACAGCATCACAAGATCTGGTGGCACAACCCATTTTCAGCTTTGGTGATGTCAACAGTGTCACCTTTATTACCATCTCTGTGTCCGTTTCTTTTGCTGCTGTTGGTGTTGTATTTAAAGACCTGGTCGCAGTCTTCAGTTGATAAATCCATAGATGTATCAATAGATACCAAAACAGAAAGAAAATATTTCAATGTGATTGAAAAAAAACATGTGTTAAGAAATCTCTCTTTCTTAATCATGTTCAACAGAAAATTGAAAAAAAAAAAAGCAAAAAAAATTATCAGTTTGTTCTCACCTCCATCTCCACTGACGTCGATGATGCCATCAATCGCGGCTTGCTCTTGAATTTCCAGCTGTAGCTGACCACCACCCCTCCCACTGGACTCTGTTACCTGGTAACCACTGCCTCCGTATTTCCTCGGGGCCGTCATGTTCCCGAAGACAGCGTACGAACCCACACCTGCCCCTGTCCCGCCGTAGGATCCGCCCATGGAGCTAGACGTGGCCGCCCCTTCTCCAGTGTTCTGGTGTCCACTGCCCAACCCCGTGATGACCGCCCCTCTTTTCACTTCCAGCGTATCGGCACGGATCAGCGTGGTCTGCGTGCCCATGGCATGTCCTTGCAAAATTATCTTGGCGCCCGTTTCCAAGGTGAGGTCGGTGAATATGTGCTCACCAGGGGGAAGCTCGCACTCCTGACCTTTCAGGAGACGGAGACCGTTTTCCCAAACGCACGTCACGTTGGGCAGCGCGCTACCCGTTGGCTCGATCTGGACTTCCTGAACGCCGGAGGACACGGAGATGCCGCTCGGAACGGAAAAATCCTGCGTCTTGTTGAGGAAGGTCAACTGCAAGGTCATGGACCCCGTGCTGCCGCAATGAGACGACTTCTGCAGACCCCCCTGCCGAGTTTTCAGGGAATGGAGCATCACCTGGCCCTGGCCGGAGCTGCCTTGTCCAGTCGATGCAGGAAAAGCTATTCTAAGAACCCCGCTCTCCTGAACGTCTATATCTCTGGTCTCGGCAGACAACGCCCCGCACAGCTCCAGCGTTCTGCCCCGTTCAATCACCACCATCTCCGGCAGGTCCAGCAGCCCTCCAGCAGCCACGAAAATGGTGCTGTTGAGGGACGCCGTGTCCGAGTGGATGCTCGACTGTGTCAGGATGGACAGTTCTACTCCGCTGTCCACGCTCACCGTTGCCGTGGAGCTGCCCGTCACCATGCCGACGCGAACGATCATGGGGGTTGTGGAGGACTGACGTGGGACGAAGGCGAGGGTTGGAGATCCGGTCAAGGCCACTTCGTCGACCTCAGCGAGGATCTCGTCATCAGGGATGACCAGGCGCGTTTTTTGTGGAGAAGTGAAGGACTGTGCCACCATCACCTGTGTATTGGTCAGACCAACCAATCAGCTCAACTGTGGATATGTTACATTTGTATATTTTACACACAAAAGAGTCTGATCACTTGAAGACATGGTGGTACGTGTTTAGACACACTTAGGCACAAAGCACACAGATACATACAGAACACACAACACACACATAAAACACACACATACACAACATGCAAGTCGAACTGATGTAAAACATGATGGAACACTCATGTTGTAGAGAGACGGAGAGAGACAATGTCGCTTATTGTGTAGGCTTTGTATGCAAATTCACTTACATTTCAGTGTTACATGCCATATTCATTTCTACCATGTGACCTGTGCACTCATCAACTTACTTTCACTTCCTCAGCTACGCTGTCACTTCATCCTGTCATTGCTTGTCGCATATATCATCCCCAATTCATTCGCAACATTTTTCTTCATCTCATCATTTATCATCATTCTGCTCATTTACACTGCTGAAGTTCATTTACATCATTTCCCTGTTTACAGCAGTCACTCACCTGTCGGTTTACAGCAACACTCACCTGTTGGTTTACAGCAGTTACTCACCTGTTGGTTTACAGCGGTCACTCACTGTTGGTTTACAGCGGTCACTCACCTGTTGGTTTACAGCGGTCACTCACCTGTTGGTTTACAGTGGTCACTCACTCACATGTTGGTTTTACAGTGGCCACTCACCCGTTGGTTTACAGTGGTCACTCACCTGTTGGTTTACAGTGGTCACTCACTCACCTGTTGGTTTACAGTGGTCACTCACCTGTTGGTTTACAGCGACCACTCACCTGTTGGTTCACAGTGACCACTCACCTGTTGGTTTACAGCGGTCACTCACCTGTTGGTTTACAGTGGTCACTCACCTGTTGGTTTACAGTAGCCACTCACCTGTTGGTTTACAGTGGCCACTCACCTGTTGGTTTACAGCGGTCACTCACTCACCTGTTGGTTTACAGCAGCCACTCACCTGTTGGTTTACAGCATCACTCACCTGTTGGTTTACAGTGGCCACTCACCTGTGTTTACAGTGTCACTCACTCACCTGTTGGTTTACAGCAGCCACTCACCTGTTGGTTTACAGCAGTCACTCACCTGTTGGTTTACAGCGGTCACTCACCTGTTGGTTTACAGCAGCCACTCACCTGTTGGTGTTTACAGTGGTCACTCACCTGTTCGTTTACAGTGGCCACTCACCTGTTGGTTTACAGTGGCCACTCACCTGGTTTACAGTTGTCACTCCACTCACCTGTTGGTTTACAGCGGTCACTCACCTGTTGGTTTACAGCGGTCACTCACCTGTTGGTTTACAGTGGCCACTCACCTGTTGGTTTACAATGGTCACTCACTCACCTGTTGGTGTTTACAGCGGTCACTCACCTGTCGGTTTACAGCGGTCACTCACCTGTTGGTTTACAGTGGCCACTCACCTGTTGGTTTACAGTGGTCACTCACTCACCTGTTGGTGTTTACAGCGGTCACTCACATGTTGGTTTTACAGCGGTCACTCACCTGTTGGTTTACAGCAGTAACTCACCTGTTGGTTTACAGCGGCCACTCATCATTTGATTTACAGCGGCCACTCACCTGTTGTTTTACAGCGGTCACTCATCTGTTAGTTTACAGCGGCCACTCACCTGTTGGTTTACAGTGGTCACTCACCTGTCAGTGTTTACAGCGGTCACTCACCTGTTGGTTTACAGCAGTCACTCGTCTGTCGGTTTACAGCAGTCACTCACCTGTTGGTGTTTATAGTGGTCACTCACTGTTGGTTTACAGTGGTCACTCACATGTTGATTTACAGCAGTCACTCACCTGTTGGTTTACAGCAGTCACTCACCTGTTGGTTTACAGTGGTCACTCACTTGTTGGTTTACAGCGGTCACTCACCTGTCGGTTTACAGCAGACACTCACCTGTTGGTTTACAGCGGTCACTCACCTGTTTGTATTCCTCCAAGTCCTCCCCTCTCTGGTGGTAGACGACGCCAGCAGCTCCGGCGTTGTGGGAGGACAGCCCTCCACTAGCGCTGACCGTACCATGCACGCTGCCAGCAGTGTAGACAAAGGTGACCAGACCCCCTCCACCTCCCCCTCCGTAGCCTGAGCCGCTCCCTCCGTTGGCCTGAACAGACCCTGCACAGAACCAACACAAACCTGCAGGTGCAAAGCCTAAGGGAACTGCGTCGTCCACCTTCACCAGGAACACTGGAACGTGGAGAGGTTTCACGTGGGGAAGAGAGATGCTACAGATGTTGAGGCAACAGGCACACAGCACTCACACAAACTTAAATCCAAGTGACGGTTACCCGATAAACTTACTCAAAACATGGCTGTGGAATTTTTATGACACAGAAACACTGAGAAGTTTAAAAAAAAAAAAAAAAAAAAAGTAATCACAGACCTCATGAAAATTCAACAACAAAAAAAGAAAAGGAAATGATATAGTGATCAAGCACGTTTGGATGTCGAAATAAAGACACAGTGCTGTCAAAAATCAATGAGGGGGAAAAAAAGGCAAGAATTTCAACCATAAATCTTAGGACATGTGATACCCTCCATTGGAGGCTGCTTACTCATGCCGGCTCTTTGACCAAGCAATTAATGTCTGCAACAGGGGAAGACAGTGGTGTCGTGCGTGTTGCATCAGATCAAGTACCACTGAACAACACCGAGAAGACTTGGTAGCAACGCCACGTCTCCTCTGGTGGGTTACCTCACAGCCTGATACTGGTGGCTCTCTGTGGACTTCCAGTGCTGAGACTGCAGCAGCATGAACCTTGGTGTGGCCTACATGGCGAGTTCAGAGTGCGCAGTGCGGGCGATAGGCCACAGGTGGATGTGGAAAGAGTGG
>CM031622.1:11022662-11037662 GCA_018398815.1 Conus ventricosus
ACAGACATGACATCATCATTAGACCCTGGATTGATCACTGTGTCGCACAGACATGACATGGTCATTAGACCCTGGATGATAACTGTGTCGAACAGACATGACATCATCATTAGACCCTGGATGATGACTGGTCCACAGACATGACATCATCATTAGACCCTGGATTGATAACTGGTCACACAGACATGACATCATCATTAGACCCTGGAATGATCACTGGTCACACAGACATGACATCATCATTAGACCCTGGATGATGACTGCGTCACACAGACATGACATGATCATTAGACCCTGGATTGATGACTGCGTCACACAGACATGACATCACATTAGACCCTGGATTGATGACTGCGTCACACAGACATGACATCAATTATTAGACCCTGGATTGATGACTGCGTCACACAGACATGACATCATCATTAGACCCTGGACTGATAACTGTGTCCACAGACATGGCATCATCATTAGACCCTGGATGATGACTGGTCCACAGACATGACATGATCATTAGACCCTGGATTGATGACTGGCGTCACACAGACATGACATCACCATTAGACCCTGGATTGATGACTGCGTCACACAAACATGACATCATCATTAGACCCTGGATTAATGACTGCTTTCGCACAGACATGACATCACATTAGACCCTGGATTGATGACTGCGTCACACAGACATGACATCATCATTAGACCCTGGACTGATCACTGTGTCACACAGACATGACATCATCATTAGACCCTGGATTGATCACTGTGTCGCACAGACATGACATGATCATTAGACCCTGGATTATGACTGTGTACACAGACATGACATGATCATTAGACCCTGGATTAATGACTGCGTCACAGACATGACATCACATTAGACCCTGGATGATCACTGTTCACACAGACATGACATGATCATTAGACCCTGGACTGATCACTGTGTCACACAGACATGACATCATCATTAGACCCTGATGATGACTGCGTCATACAGACATGACATCATCATTAGACCCTGGATTGATGACTGTGTTACACAGACATGACATCATCATTAGACCCTGGATTGATGACTGTGTACACAGACATGACATCATCATTAGACCCTGGATTGATGACTGCATCACAAAGACATACATCATCATTAGACCCTGGATTGATGACTGTGCACACAGACATGACATGATCATTAGACCCTGGACTGATCACTGTGTTACACAGACATGACATCATCATTAGACCCTGGATTGATGACTGTGTTACACAGACATGACATCATCATTAGACCCTGGATTGATGACTGTGCCCACAGACAAGACATGATCATTAACCCTGAAATTGATGACTGCATCACACAGACATGACATGATCATTAGACCCGGGAATTGATGACTGCGTCATACAGACATGACATGATCATTAGACCCTGGATTGATGACTGCGTCACACAGACATGACATCATCATGAGGCCCTGGATTGATGACTGTGTCACACAGACTCGATCATTAGTCACTGGATTACAGCCACATGACTTTTTCTTCTTGTTTTGTTTTTGTCCTCCAATCAACATTTTTTCCACTTCATTTTTTTGTCTTTTTTCTTCCTTATTTCCCTCTCTTTCTTTTTTTTTCTTTCTCTTTTTTTTTTATATTTGAGTGGCTCCCACCCTCCTTTTTTCCCCCCTACCTTTGTGTCTTTCTTTGCTCGCTTTGTTTAAAAACACACTAACTCACCTGTGGGCAGGAAACTGCTATGGCTGAAAACTCTCACAAACGTCAATGATGAGACTTCACACCACAACTTCCCAAACCATCACTTGTGACGCTGAAACTACACCCTGACAGCTTATTGGTTTGTTGATACATTTAATTTTTATTCATCAATGGACCAAACTTCTTTTTTTTTTTTGCTTTCCTATCTTCTGTGCCTCCCCAGTGGCATTGCACCCGTGGTGCCACTCGTTCCAACCCCTCATCCACAGCCACAGCCCGGCCTAACCCAACACAGCCCCAGCACCGGCAATCCACAGGGAGCAGTCAATGTCAAGTCATCATGAGGGAACTCGTCGTCATCAGTAGGGGGCTTAGTAGGCAGTTACTCAGCAGCAGTGCACTGTCTCCTTCTGCTGCTGAGTCACTTTGATGGTGTTCAGTGGGCCTGTTCTGAGCCAACATATGCAGGACACTGCCTACTAAGCCCCCTACTGACGATAGTAATTGCTTAGTCATGGAGCCAGCGTGTCAGTGAGCGCTCACTCCAGGGGGAGCAACCACGTCCATCCAATGACAGTCCACATGAATTTGCCGATACAGGTGACCATGACAGAATCAAACTGAGGCCATCGATGTGGAGTGACAATCGACACTGTGGTCACCATGAGAACAGGGGCATGAATGGGCCAAAACTCGACTTTTAACAGATCAAATTAGTAGAGAACAAGACACAAATAAACCATTATATAAACAAGCTTTACTTATTCAATAAAACTCACACACACACACACACACACACACACACACACACATACACACCATCAATAAAAACACCCCATACATACACACTCACAGTCATCACACACACAGACACTTTGCCACACACACAACACACTCACACTTACACACACACACATTACACACAACACACACTACACACACACACATACACACACACACACTTACACACACACACAGTCACCACTCTCTTTCTCTCGTTCACACCTCAAAACTCCTCATCCACGCTCATATTTAACACTATGCCATCATCGCTGGATGCTTCGTGTTACCGTTTTGATTACCCCTCACACACCACACATTAAGACATCATGCACATAGACACAACGAAACACTCCCCACAAACACAGACATACACATAGTCACCTTCGTTTCTGCTATTCATTGTCTACCAGCTAACCAAGCTTACACACACATCACACTCTCTCTCACACACACTTACACACACACACACCAATCTACTCACCGTGCGGGGTGTTCCTGGGATGTTGCTGACAAAGAGCTTCTTGGACTGATCCACGTGTTCCACATACACAGTGCCAGGACCCCCGACAGCTCCCGAGGACCGGCCTCCATGACACAGGAACTGACCCGTGAATTCCTCGGCATCGTAATACACCGCTATCCGCCCACCGCCTCCCCCTCCCACACCGACGCTGCCTGCAACACACAGAAACTCACATTTCAGACATCACAGTTTGCTACAGGTTACCTATAAATAGAAATGACATTTGTGGTTACTGCCAAATGCATTTTCAAATGAAAGAAAAGCAAATCAAACAGCTAACAAGAAAGCAGACATCACTTCAAACAAAGCAGACATTACACTTCACTAACAAAGCAGACATCACTTCAAACAAAGCCCGCATTGTGTCCCACATGACATTAACATCTTCTCAAGCATAAACAGGAAAACAGACTGATTCAGAAGTGAATAATGTAAAGTTTATTGAATTATTTGACTGAAACCAATCCCATTGCACACCCTTGTCTTTCACCAGTATTTTTCAACCAAACTGTTTGTTTTCCAGCTTTTTCCCTACCGTCCACCCAATATCCATTGTGAAAACACGCAAACAACAAACACATGAAATCTAAAGGAGAAAAGAAAGAAAGAAAGAGTTCAAGCAGACAAGCCGAGATGGAAGTTAGGCAGGGAGTGGAGGGGTGGAGGTGAGGGGAGGATACCAGATAAAACGCATCATCACTACAAACATCATCCCTCCAACATGATTTCCACATATGAACTAATCCGCATGCAGTTAACACTTCCTTGAAGAAACTGAAACAAGATTACCGCCATCACCACGGTGATCGTCGTCACCGTCATTTCACTCACCCTCTCCTCCCATTGGCGCGGAGGACGCCCTTGCCATACAGAGCTCCAGTGGTGAGGAGGATGCCTCCTCCGCTCCCTCCCCCTGCCCCCTCACTGCCAGCTGAACCGTCGGCCTGCACCACACCTGAACAGTAGCCAGCACCTCAGAGATCAGCCACTTATAATCACAATACATGTACTACTACTACTAACTAATAATAATAATGATAATAACAACATAGCATTTATAAAGCACCTTGCCAAAGGTTCTAAGCGCCGACAATCCACACTCTTGTGTACACAACAGGCTGCCTACCTGGGTAGAGCCGAGTGAAGGGCTGCCTGCCGGTGCTTCAGTCAGTCATTTTCTGTGTCATCCATCAATGTCGTTCACTCGATTTCCTTACGTCCTCCATTCTTTCCATTTCTCACGCAGGGTGCATGCTGTGTGTAACATGTCATCCATACCAACCGCCAAACTGGCCTTCTGTTTCGAAAGTTGATGATGGATTTTACATGTGTGCAAGATGTTACGTGTGCATTCACACATGGAACCTCGGTTTATAGTCTCATTCCAAGGACTATATGGAAAATGAAGTCAAAACCAATGTTAACTCCGAGGGAAATCCCCGTATACCAAAATGGCCCAGCAGAGATTCGAACCCACAAGCACCAAGATTACCAGTCCAGTGCCTACCAACTGACCTATTCCGGTACCCTTGGTAATAAGAGCAACCAACAGGCAAATGGATGAATGAATTATAACTTTTAATTATCAACTATTATAGGTACTAGGTATAAGTTACCGCACACTCAACAAACAGCAACACTTTGTACATAATGGCGGCCCAATGACTGTTATTGCTCACAGCTGCCTCCAGCCATCCTGATACATGATCCAGGAGTGCCCCAAGGTACCACAGGTACCATCTCTATCATATAGCGCAAGGGACTGTTAAATTCAACCCTAGTCATGGCCCATTCATGAAATTTTCATCTCTGATTTCAGTTTCACTGTTGTTCTGATCTTGTACTTTTTGGTATGGACACCCATGACAGAATGTCCACAATACATCCAATTCAATACATGCTTTCTAAACATTAAGAAGTTAAACAAGCACTTTCAACAATACACACTCACACACACAAAACACACACACACACACACACACACCTTTTCCTAAAAAAACAACCACTTCCAATGATGTATTTTCTGTACGATCCCATTCACTAGTTAAAACCCACCATCAAGCCTCGTGGTGGTGGCTGAATGTTGATGTACCACCGCCATGAACAGAGCACCGTCCTTCCTGCTGGCACTGCCGGGCAGGGTGGGCTGCGCGACATCGTCGTAGTAGGCCTGCTTGTGACTGTCCACCACCACCCCTCCTTGTCCAACTGGCCCCGCCCCACCGCCGAACTCTCCAGCCTCATAGCCACGGCGTCGGGCTGCAACACACACGGTGACCCACCCTTTCCCTGTGATCAACTCTCCCACCATCGTTGGAGAGTGTCCCTGCTGAATCCCTCATTCACTATCAATACCAGTGTTGTGTCGCAGGGGAGAATTGAACATCATGGAAACATTTGTCGTGTCACAGGGATAATCGAACATCACAGAAACATTTGATGCATGAACCATACAGACTACAGCAACCGTATGCAAGTTGTTATTGTTTCCAACTTTTCAATAACCGACTCCAGAAATCCTTAAAAGGTCTTTCAAGGGACAGAATGAGTACTGAAAGGTCACTTTAGCAATGGGCACATTTCAACAACATCAAAAGAAAGAAAAAAGAGAAGAAGAAGAAGAAAAGAAGAAGGAAGAAGAAGGAGAGAAGAAGAAGAAGAGGAAGAAGAAGAGAAGAAGAAGAAGAAGAAGGAGAAGAAGAAGACGACAAAGAAGAAGAAGAATTTAAAGGGAGAGATTTCCTAGTGTGAAGAAAGTTTAATATGAATGGACAGAAATATTCTGTGAAAAAAAAAAACAAAAAAAACCTCTTTAACAGGCAGAAAATTTTCACAAGTAAGTAAATCTAGTTTGTACACAAACAGAAAAAAAAACACCTCTGAAGGCAAAGGTCTCACCATTTGATTTTCTTTCACAGCCAATTTCTCTGTATCAATTTCGGGCTACCTGCTCAGAGCATACTACACCGACTTTCAAGAGGGCACCCATTTTCTTTTAAGCCACTCCCACTCTCATTCATCTCTCTCCACCCCGCCCCTGTCAATTTATTCGGTGCACACTTCTATTTTGACAGCACTGTTCACATTTTGAAAAAAAAAAAAGCAAAAGACCCATATCCCTCTTGGATCAAGTGATCCTGCCAACCCCACCCCCGTGCCCCTGTGAGCACGACCCAGTCTCAGCAGATCAACGTCTTGCAGTGACCGGATAATCACATGCGAGTTCATACTAGCTCAGCACTAGTATACCTTCATGTTGTTACTGTTTTCAATTGGTACTCGTTTGGTGAAATATTATCACTTGTTGATAGTGACTCTACAACCAACCACAGCAAATTCGGTCAAGAGCCACTCAAATGTTTGTGAGGTATCTTACTCACTCTCACACACACGCACACACACACACACATGCACGCACACACACACACACACACTCACTCACTCTGTTCCGCAGATTAATCTACGCACTGGGCACTGAGTAATGATAAACGCAAACACGCTTCCATAAGCATAAGACAGGATGCAGATGAAGAAAAAAAAATGCGTATTCACCACCAATGAAAAGACAGAACCTGATTATACAAATGAAGGTGGCTCAGGAAGGCCACTCTGGACAATTGGAGTGGTTGACAAACTGAAATTAAGCACGCAACTTAATTCTCTCTTTCTTATTCTGGGCATCCCAAACACTAGGGCATGGTCCACACAGGAGGGGAGAAACACTTTTGCATGGACAGCTAAGGAAACCAAAATGATGCAATACGTGATCAGAACAGTAAATCCACACGCCCTCCTCAACATGACCAGCACAGTTAATCCACATGCCCTCCTCTACATGATCAGCACAGTAAATCCACACGCCCTCCTCTATGTGACCAGCACAGTAAATCCACACGCCCTCCTCTACATGACCAACACAGTAAATCCACACACCCTCCTCTACATGACCAGCACAGTAAATCCACACACCCTCCTCTATGTGACCAGCACAGTAAATCCAGGGGCCCTCCTCTATGTGACCAACACAGTAAATCCACACGCCCTCCTCTATGTGACCAGCACAGTAAATCCACACACCCTCCTCTACGTGACCAGCACAGTAAATCCACACGCCCACCTCTATGTGACCAGCACAGTAAATCCACACGCCCTCCTCTACATGACCAACACAGTAAATCCACACGCCCTCCTCTATGTGACCAGCACAGTAAATCCACACGCCCTCCTCTATGTGACCAGCACAGTAAATCCACACGCCCTCCTCTACATGACCAGCACAGTAAATCCACACGCCCTCCTCTATGTGACCAGCACAGTAAATCCACACACCCTCCTCTACATGACCAGCACAGTAAATCCACAGGCCCTCCTCTACATGACCAGCACAGCAAATCCACACGCCCTCCTCTACATGACCAGCACAGTAAATCCACACGCCCTCCTCTACATGACCAGCACAGTAAATCCACAGGCCCTCCTCTATGTGACCAGCACAGTAAATCCACACGCCCTCCTCTACATGACCAGCACAGTAAATCCACACGCCCTCCTCTATGTGACCAGCACAGTAAATCCACACGCCCTCCTCTACGTGACCAGCACAGTAAATCCACACGCCCTCCTCTATGTGACCAGCACAGTAAATCCACACGCCCTCCTCTATGTGACCAGCACAGTAAATCCACACACCCTCCTCTACATGACCAGCACAGTAAATCCACACGCTCCTCTTACATGACCAGCAAAGTAAATCCACACGCCCTCCTCTATGTGACCACACAGTAAATCCACACGCCCTCCTCTACATGACCAACACAGTAAATCCACACGCCCTCCTCCACATGACCAGCACAGTAAATCCACACACCCTCCTCTACATGACCAGCACAGTAAATCCACACGCCCTCCTCTATGTGACCTGCACAGTAAATCCACACACCCTCCTCTATGTGACCAGCACAGTAAATCCACACGCCCTCCTCTATGTGACCTGCACAGTAAATCCACACACCCTCCTCTACGTGACCAGCACAGTAAATCCACACGCCCTCCTCTACGTGACCTGCACAGTAAATCCACACACCCTCCTCAATGTGACCTGCACAGTAAATCCATACGCCCTCCTCTATGTGACCAGCACAGTAAATCCACACGCCCTCCTCTACGTGACCAGCACAGTAAATCCACACGCCCTCCTCTATGTGACCTGCACAGTAAATCCACACGCCCTCCTCTACATGACCAGCACAGTAAATCCACACGCCCTCCTCTACGTGACCTGCACAGTAAATCCACAGGCCCTCCTCTACATGACCAGCACAGTAAATCCACAGGCCCTCCTCTATGTGACCAGCACAGTAAATCCACACGCCCTCCTGTACATGACCAACACAGTAAATCCACACGCCCTCCTCTACACGCCCTCTACAGTAAATCCACACGCCCTCCTCTATGTGACCTGCACAGTAAATCCACACGCCTCCTCTCTATGTGACCAGCACAGTAAATCCACACGCCCTCCTCTATGTGACCTGCACAGTAAATCCACACGCCCTCCTCTATGTGACCAGCACAGTAAATCCACACGCCCTCCTCCTATTCCACTCACCTTTCCCTGTGGCGGTGTGATGCCAAAGTCGTTGACCACCAGTTCCCCCACCACCAGTTCCACCTTGTCCACCTCCACCACTGCCCCGCTATCCACCCTCAGCCTCTGGCCCACCAGCCTCATACCCCTCTCATCGCTCGCCACGCTCAGCCGGCCACCCCCCTTCACGTGGATCGTCCCAAACTGCACCTCTGTCATCAGCTGCGTGGAGGCATTGCCGAAAGGTCTGGAACAGTTTGTGTTTGATGTCAGCACCTTCTGTGTACTACGTTCTGGGTCACATTCACTTGTTTGGGCCAAACTTGCCTGACTGAATAGTTCCAGACTGAAATGTTCAATTGACAGATAAACGCTACACTCTTATATTCAAATATAGCTCAGTTTTCATACCTTTTCCCAGCCCAGTGGGAGGGGGACCTAATGTTGTAGAAGTTAAATTCCTTTTCCTCATACTTACCTGTCCAAAAGAATCCCTAAACATCCAAAAAGGATGGTGCAAAGCTGGCTCACCTAACAGAGAACACTGATCTGCACAAGAATGTCTCTGCACAATTCTCCAAGCCTTGAAATCAGCGTCACACTATCCAAACAAACATACACACAGTATCACAGCACAGGACATCACTAATCTGAGAATCACATCACCGTTCACACTATTCAAACAAAGATATACACAGTATCACAACATGCACATCGCTCACCTGAGAATCACATCACTGTTCACAGTATTCAAAGAAAGATACACACAGTATCACAAAACAGACATCCCTCACCTGAAAAAAACATCACCGTGGGGTGCAATCACCACACCACTCACCTGAGAATCACATCACCGTGGGGTGCAGTCATAACACCACTCACCTGAGAATTCACATCACCATGGGGTGCAATCACCACACCACTCACCTAAGAATCACATCACCGTGGGGTGCGATCACCACATTGCTCACCTGAGAATCACATCCCCATGGGGTGCAATCACCACACCGCTCACCTGAGAATCACATCCCCATGGGGTGCAGTCACCACACCACTCACCTGAGAATCACATCATCGTGGGGTGCAGTCACCACACCACTCACCTGAGAATCACATCATCGTGGGGTGCAGTCACCACACCACTCACCTGAGAATCACATCATCGTGGGGGTGCAGTCACCACACCACTCACCTGAGAATCACATCATCGTAGGGTGCAGTCACCACACCACTCACCTGAGAATCACATCACCGTGGGGTGCAGTCACCACACCACTCACCTGAGAATCACATCATCATGGGGTGCAGTCACCACACCACTCACCTGAGAATCACATCATCGTGGGGTGCAGTCACCACACCACTCACCTGAGAATCACATCACCGTGGGGTGCAATCACCAGGTGCTCCACCCCTGTCAGCAGCCCCTGGATGTCCAGGGTGACGTCATGCACGGTCAGGTTGTTGTCGGCGCGCATCACGCCCCCGGGGTAGGACCGGACGCTGAACTGCAGCTCTGGGGAGTCCAGGGGCAGCTCCACGGTGAGCTCCTGGTCAGGCCCCAGGTGGAGCCAGCCGCTCTTGTCCCCACCTGGCAGCAGGAACAGAGTGAGTCAGTGCCAGAGGGTTGGATCGCAGTGCTATCCTTTTTCAGCATAGTCTGTGTGTGTCTGTGCATGTACACATAGTCCCATCTTCTGTGCCACCGCAGTGGCATTGCACCATGAACCTCCCTCCACGGCCACAGCCCGGCCTGGCCCACCTCAGCTCCGGCACTGGCAACCCACAGGAAGCAGTCAATGTCAAGTCGTCAAGAGGCAACCCGCCGGAGGAAACACTGCACTGCTGCCAAGTCACTCTGGTGGTGTTCAGTGGCACCTGTTCTGATCCAACATACACAGGACACCACCTACTAAGCCCCCTACTGACGACAATAATTGCTTAGCTGTGGAGCCGGAATGAGTGAGTTCTCCCTCTGGAGGGCGCCACCACGTCCGTCTAACAACGGTCCTCATGAAGTTGCCAATACCAGTGACGCCGACGGAACCAAACCAAGGCCACACACATGGAGAGGACATTGAAACTGAGGTCACCATGAGGGCATGAGGGCAGGGCATGAAGGGCCACAGAACTGGAGACTTTTTTTTGCTGATCAATGAGAATGAGGATGATGAAGATGATGCTATGGATTTCCATTCCGATCTGAGACTGCATGACAGTGCTGTACTCTATACGCTTACATGCGTACGTCTTGGCGTCAACCAGACCCCAGAGATACAGACATCTGCAGTGTTGGTCAGGAAATTTGAGCAACACTCTCAGAGACACATCCGTTAAGTGGATGAAACTCAACTGTGTGGTCCCAATCTTCCCAACTGAACCCGTAGCAAATTCAACTCTGGGTAGAAGCCAGTCGGGGCTGAAAAATCCCCCATGACTCTGATGGGAATCAAACCCACAACCTCCCAGCTGGGAGTCTGTGACAGTGACCACTTCACCACGGCGGCTGGCTATTCTTTGACATTTTACAAAGTATGAAGTTTTGATCTAATGTATGGCTGATACTCTTTCTTTTTTCCCTCAAGCAGATATTTCTGCACACATGCTTGAATACATACACCATGCATTTGCGTACATGTGAAAGTACAAACACTCTCATATATAATCACCAACTCACACACACACACTCTCCCTCTCTTACATTCATACACTGATACCATCTCTCACTGAATCACTCATTCACACACAAACACGCACACACACACACACACACACAGTCTCCCTCTCTTATCTTCATACACTCATACTGTATCTCACTGATTTATTCAACCTCACACACACACACACACACACACACACACACACACAAAACACACACACACACACACAACACACACACACACGTACATCCATTCACAAACACACACAAACCATTCACCTATTCATACACCTACACCCACAAAAACAACAACATCACCAAACAAACATAAACAAGAACAACAAAAAAGTAACCACCCACGTGTCTCATGGATCAGAATGGACTGTGTAAAACTATCCGTGTTCTGACGATGCAGCGCCACCTGGGCACCCCCTGCGGTTTTCACGGCCCTGAAGTCGTGATGATGACTTCCAATGGGGTCATAGAGCCAGGTGTGAAAGCTGTGCTCCCCGCGGTGAGTGTCGGACAAGATGCCGAAGTCGATGGCCGGACTCAGGGGCTGGCAGAGGCCTCTGTTGTCCATCACCAGTTCAAAGCCGTCCTCGTCCACGTCACGCCAGATCACCGTGCCAGAGCCCCCACACTCGTAAGCGTTCCCACCCCCCTGAGACAAGACGCTCCCTTCGAAAAAATTCTTGGAAAAGTACACCGCCGCACGCCCTCCTCCTCCACCCCCACCGCGACACGTCGTGGACCCCTGGGGAACGCCCCCTCCCCTCACCGACAGAAGGCCGTCACCACGGAAACGGCGGGTCAGAATCTTGATGCTGCCGCCAGCTCCGCCCCCTGCCCTCGGCCCCGAGCCGGGTTGACCTTCGCTGAGAAGCTCTCCGTCGATTCGGACGTCGTCGGCGTCCAGTTCTATCACGCCTCCTCCTTTACCGCCTTCCTGCTTGCCCTGTAAGACAACAGGCACATGTGCAGAGCGTAAGTTCGAACTAATAACGCATACACCGTCAATGGTTTTTTTTTGGGTTTTTTTTACGTTTTACTTATCTTTCTTTCTTTCTTTTCTTTCTGCCCCGCTTTTGTTGATCCTGTTTACTGCAATATTATAAACTGTGTTGTGTACATGAGCTTCCATGTGAATACATCATAACAAACACCTATACAAATCCAGAACATCAACTAACCATGACAGGTAGCCACACAAATCAAACATAACGTTTTTGGATATTCTTCATGAAATAGGCGAAAGGAAGACTGAAACATGGTAATAGTATGCACTGCTTGCTCATTAAACAAAAGGAGTTATTTTCATATGAAAAAAGAAAGTTTAATCGTTAAGGTGAAGGCAGTTTCACTGATGGAAAAAAAAAAATGTCTTCGTAGTAAGCCAAGAACTACCAGTCAGTGGTCCTATCCTTACACTGTGAACAACTCTTCTGTTCACTTCTCTGATGATGTTTCACACCTGCTTCATCACTCACAGGAAAATAATCACCTCTTTCCCTGGTCCACACAAACACTGGTCTTATTCCTCATGACTTTAACAAGGCTACTATTACATCCATGGTTTGTTGTCAAAAGATTACAAAATCATTGGTCCCATTACTCAAAGTCATGTTTAATCTGGTCCAACGGTTTCACAAGCGTACACGCACACGCACACACGCATATGAATGAACACCGAATTTCAATACCCTGATCTTCTTCCCCGCCCTCTCTTCTTTCCCCTCTCTTCTCTCTGTTCTTGTCCTGCATCCCTCCCTCCCCCCTCCCCCGACTCACTCCTGTCCCCTTTACAACATCCCCCTTCCCCACATACGCTATTCTAAATGCAATATGCTGCAAAGAAAGAAAACTAACACACACACGCACACTCACACACACCACACACATACACACACTCCTTCAGGTGCTTTTTTTTTCCCCCAAGCTAAAAACCGACTTACATGAGGTGAGCACCTCGAGTCGACAGAAGCACCGCCACCCTCACCCCCATTCCCTCCAAACTCATGAGGCAGGTACAAGGAGCCGTACTGTGGCGCGGGACCAACCAGGAGCTGGTACCGACCCTGACCCCCAGCTGCCGCACCCCGCCCCTGATCCACCTGCACACAGTGACCGTACAGGTCAGCACAACACACGTAGGGTCTCTTTTTGTCTGGTTTTCCCTCATCAACATTGTTAACATACTTTTTCTTTAATGCTGATCAACGAGAACGAGGATGAAGATGATGCTATAGAATTCCATTCTGGTCACAGACTGCATGACAGGGCTGTACTCTATGCTTACTTTCACAATATATCTGTGTGTTAACCAGGCTCGAGAGAAACAAACACCTGCAGTGTTCATCAAGAAATTTGAGCAACACTCTCCGAGATGCATCCATTAAGGAGATAAAACATAACCACGTAGTTCCAGTCTTTTCCATTTGAACCCATACCAATCTCAACTGTGAGTGTGAGCCCAAAGGGGCCAGATCATCCCACTAATCAGTGGCCGTGATGGGAACTGAAACCACATGTAAACCCCACTTTCTCAGGCTGTGATCCATGTTGCTCAATACTGCGCCTCACAGGTGGTAAGATATATTCTTTCCATGGCACATAAATGCCAGATCAAGTCGCACAGTAAGTCTCCTTCTACCACTATTCAAAACGCCAGATTTCTCGGAAGTTGAATTCTTGAAGTGGCTAGTTTCCTTTCAGTTTTGTGCACCTCCGCTTCTTTCTGTGATCCGACATGTTTGGAGTGACAGCACGTTCTGCTGCAGAGAGAACTGCTGACCATGCAGTATCAGGTACAAACTATGTTTGGAGTGACAGCACGTTCTGCTGCAGGAGAACTGCTGACCATGCAGTATCAGGTACAAACTATGTTTGGAGTGACAGCACGTTCTGCTGCAGAGAGAACTGCTGACCATGCAGTATCAGGTACAAACTATGTTTGGAGTGACAGCACGTTCTGCTGCAGAGAGAACTGCTGACCATGCAGTATCAGGTACAAACTATGTTTGGAGTGACAGCACGTTCTGCTGCAGAGAGAACTGCTGACCATGCAGTATCAGGTACAAACTATGTTTGGAGTGACAGCACGTTCTGCTGCAGAGCGAACTGCTGACCATGCAGTATCAGGTACAAACTATGTTTGGAGTGACAGCACGTTCTGCTGCAGAGAGAACTGCTGACCATGCAGTCCACATCAGCGCTGCTAGTCAGGTAAACACACAATCAGGTACAAACTATGTTTGGAGTGACAGCACGTTCTGCTGCAGAGAGAACTGCTGACCATGCAGTCCACATCAGCGCTGCTAGTCAGGTAAACACACAATCAGGTACAAACTATGTTTGGAGTGACAGCACGTTCTGCTGCAGAGAGAACTGCTGACCATGCAGTATCAGGTACAAACTATGTTTGGAGTGACAGCACGTTCTGCTGCAGAGAGAACTGCTGACCATGCAGTATCAGGTACAAACTATGTTTGGAGTGACAGCACGTTCTGCTGCAGAGAGAACTGCTGACCATGCAGTCCACATCAGCGCTGCTAGTCAGGTAAACACACAATCAGGTATAAACTATGTTTGGAGTGACAGCACGTTCTGCTGCAGAGAGAACTGCTGACCATGCAGTCCACATCAGCGCTGCTAGTCAGGTAAACACACAATCAGGTACAAACTATGTTTGGAGTGACAGCACGTTCTGCTGCAGAGAGAACTGCTGACCAT
>CM031622.1:11042662-11067662 GCA_018398815.1 Conus ventricosus
TATGTTTGGAGTGACAGCACGTTCTGCTGTAGAGAGAACTGCTGACCATGCAGTCCACATCAGCGCTGCTAGCCAGGTAAACACACAATCAGGTACAAACTATGTTTGGAGTGACAGCACGTTCTGCTGTAGAGAGAACTGCTGACCATGCAGTCCACATCAGCGCTGCTAGCCAGGTAAACACACAATCAGGTACAAACTATGTTTGGAGTGACAGCACGTTCTGCTGTAGAGAGAACTGCTGACCATGCAGTCCACATCAGCGCTGCTAGTCAGGTAAACACACAATCAGGTACAAACTATGTTTGGAGTGACAGCACGTTCTGCTGCAGAGAGAACTGCTGACCATGCAGTCCACATCAGCGCTGCTAGTCGGGCAAACACACAATCAGGTACAAACTATGTTTGGAGTGACAGCACGTTCTGCTGTAGAGAGACTGCTGACCATGCAGTCCACATCAGCGCTGCTAGTCAGTAAACACACAATCAGGTACAAAACATGTTTGGAGTGACAGCACGTTCTGCTGCAGAGAGAACTGCTGACCATGCAGTCCACATCAGCGCTGCTAGTCAGGTAAACACACAATCAGGTACTGTTTGGAGTGACAGCAAGTTCTGCTGCAGAGAGAACTGCTGACCATGCAGTCCACATCAGCGCTGCTAGTCCACATCAGCGCTGCTAGTCAGGTAAACACACAATCAGGTACAAACTATGTTGGCGTCATATAGTTTACCATGTCAGACCATACCATTCCACAGCATTTAATCAGCTCTGCCAGGCCGAGATGTTTTGGCTAATGCAGTAATAAGACCATCACGTGACGCCCACACTACGTCCGCCTGGAAGAAGCCGGTGTAAACTTCCTGTTCCTCATTCAACGAGGCCTCCTGCCTAACAAGGACAGGTTTTTTTGCTCTGTCTCGCCTATACTTCTGTTTTTATAGAGAATGCTTGTGTGCTTGCCTTTTTTACTTGTTCTGTTGTGGCTTACGTTAGACCATGGGTACCATTGCCGCGTGAGGGTTATGGATAGCGTGTTATTTCATTTTATTCACGCTCTACGGCGTGACTGCTCACGATTTCTCTTCACCCATTGTTCGCCATCCCCATTTTGGAGTGACAGTAAGTTCTGCTGCAGAGAGAACTGCTGACCATGCAGCCCACATCAGCGCTGCTAGTCAGGTCAAACACACAATCAGGTACAACTACAAAACCTCAACAGAAATCCAAAAGCGAATCAATTCCTGAAACCAGAAGACTGATTTAACAAATTTTTTTATTTTCTTTTACTAAATACATTACATCAAATGAAAAATATTCATCTTATTCAAAGAAAAATACGGGAGAAACATCTAAGAACATGTTACCTATGGATTGTACAGTAAAACGCTAGGTGTATACTGTTGCTATTATCAGCTAAATGCTGAGTAATTTATGAAACAATTTTTAACCACGGAATCTCCACACCCGGGTCAAGGTAAAAAGGTACATGACAGGTGTGACCAACATGTCACTTGCACAATCTGTGGTTTCTCCCTTTCCCGGTTTCACGAGACAGATTGAAAGGATATGCTTGAAGTCAGCATGAATCTAAGAGAGTTGATCCGCGGTCTGTGTGCTCTACCCCTCCTCCCCAGTACTCTTCGGCCTGCCCTCCGACTTCTCCTTCAGTCTCTGTGCTTTCTGTTTGAGGACAGGGAAAGCAACAGACATTTCTGACAGTTCAGTCTCTGTGCTTTCTTTTGAGGACAGAGGAAAGGAACGGACATTTCTGACAGTTCAGTCTCTGTGCTTTCTGTTTGAGGACAGAGGAAAGGAACGGACATTTCTGACAGTTCAGTCTCTGTGCTTTCTGTTTGAGGACAGGGAAAGCAAAAAGACATTTCTGACAGTTCAGTCTCTGTGCTTTCTGTTGAGGGACGAGGAAAGGAACGGACATTTCTGACAGTTCAGTCTCTGTGCTTTCTGTTTGAGGACAGAGGAAAGGAACAGACATTTCTGACAGTTCAGTCTCTGTGCTTTCTGTTTGAGGACAGGGAAAGGAACGGACATTTCTGACAGTTCAGTCTCTGTGCTTTCTGTTTGAGGACAGAGGAAAGCAACGGACATTTCTGACAGTTCAGTCTCTGCGCTTTTGTTTGGGGACAGGGAAAGGAACGGACATTTCTGACAGTTCAGTCTCTGTGCTTTCTGTTTGAGGACAGGGAAAGGAACAGACATTTCTGACAGTTCTAGGACTGAAGCGTTCCTGACAAGCTGGCCAGTGACAGGATTGCCTTGAAGGAAAAACAAATCAAGTCATAATGTTTAAAGCCAAACTCACCAAGGCAGCCACATCAGGGCTGCAAACAAGATTTAAAAAAAATCAGAAACTATATACAAGTTGAAATGAAAGAAAGAGAACCCACACAAAGCAAGCTCTAAAATGAATGACAACATGATCTAAAATCCAAGCGAGAACAATGTGACAGTGAAGTTAATACTCAAAAGTTGAATGACAAAGATGACTATATGATGATGACATGACCATATGAAGATGATATGACTATATGATATGATATTCTATGATGATGACACGACTACATGATGAATTATATGATGACATGACTATATGATTATGACTATATGATGACATCACTATATGATGATGACTATATGATGACATGACAATATGATGACATGACTATATGATGATGACTATATGATGATGACAAAGACTATATGATGATGACTATATGATGATGATTAGACTATATGATGACATGACTATATGATGATGATGACTATATGATGAACTATATGATGATGACTATATGATGATGACATGACTATATGATGATGATATATGATGACTATATGATGATGACATGACAATATGATGATGACTATATGATGACATGATATAGATGATGACTTATGATGACATGACTATATGATGATGACTATATGATGATGACTATATGATGATGACATGACTATATGATGATGACTATATGATGACTATATGATGAGGACATGACTATATGATGATGACTATATGATGACATGACTATATGATGATGCATGACTATATGATGATGACTATATGATGACATGACTATATGATGACATGACTATATGATGATGACATGACTATATGATGATGACTATATGATGACATGACTATATGATGATGACATGACTATATGATGATGACTATATGATAACATGACTATATAATGATGACTGTATGATGACATGACTATATGATGATGACATGACTATATGATGACATTACTATATGATGATGATATATGAGACATGACTATATGATGACATGACTATATGATGATGACATGACTATATGATGATTACATGACTATATGATGATGACATGACTATATGATGATGACTATATGATGACATGACTATATGATGACATATCTATATGATGATGACTAGACTATATGATGACATGACTATATGATGATGACATGACTATATGATGACATGACTATATGATGACATGACATATGATGATGACTATATGATGATGACTATATGATGACATGACTATATGAATGACATGACTATATGATGATGACATGATTATATGAGTGACGTCCATATGATGATGACAAAGACATAACATGATGCTGATGAAGGCAACAGTAATGAAAAAAAAAACTGATCAGATTAAACTTTAAAGAATGAAAGAAACAAAATTACAAACAAACAAACAAACAAAAAATCCTTTGCATTTGTTTCTTTCGTTCTACAGCAGAGTGACATTTCTTTCAGTTTGTGTCAGTTTCTGCCTGCAGTCCCCTCACTGAGGGACTTCAACGCGGATCAGAACACCTACCTCCAGAAGGGTTTTCCACGCCGTTCTGTTGCATGATGGGCGGGGCTCTGCCGCTGCTGTCTATGACTGCTGCTGCGTCCACCTGGATCTCTGCTGCCTTCACAGAAATCCACGGAGCCTGCAACCACCGTTCTCACCACTGAACTGTATTGTGCTGTGCTCTGCTGTATTCTGCTGCACACTTTCCTTGGCACTACAGATTTCCCTGTGTAAAAGTCTGACAAGTCTCTTAGAGCAGAGTGTTTCCGCCTCTCATTTTATATAAGAAATGACCCCAAAAATCTCTTTCCGTCTGTTCAGGGTTTTGTTTACCTACAGACAACTTTCTGCCAGTCACGTTACCATTTATGTACACAAGGAATCTCATTCTGTTCATATCATCTAAATGACTAGCACTAAGACACCACTTAAAAAAATGTCCTCTACCAGAGTTGAACAACAGACCTGAGATCCTATCAAGGCTAGCATATTTTTTTTCAAGTCATAACTCCACTTTTTTTTCCCTTTACACCTCCCTTTAACTATGGTATTCTATGGCTATGTATTCTACTGAGCTGCACAGTATGGGTATGCAATGTAAAAGCAATGGACTGCAGATACCTGAAAAGAAACAAAACTCTGTTGTACCTTCTTCTACAAAAAATGTTTATATGCGGATGTTTCTACAGAAATCTGCCAGCAACAAGTGTGGGGCGTTTCTAGCAGTTTTCAAAAGAAACAAAAGTCTATTGTAATTTCTGCTACAGGAGAATGCGTCTGTGTGGATATTTCTACAGAAGTTTGCCAGCAGCAAGTATGGGAGGTTTCAGGCAGTTTTTTTTTTCTTTTACAAAAGCTGAGAATCAGCTAGAAACGCAGCGTCTTTATCACTGAAATGCGGTTAGTACTTTGTAACTCCTGGGAGTGTAGTATTTTCCTCATACTTGCCTGACCAAAGAGTACCTCATTCCTTCTTGCTGAGAACATGTCCTAGGTAATCAGGACTTTCCAACAAAACAACCAAACAACAATGGCAGGGGTGGCTGGAGAGAAGGGAATGAACTAAAGCCATCAACACTGGCACAACGATACTCAAGGTTTGGGGAATGACTTCCCCTTGCCTGCGCATCACTTCACCTAATGACCTGCGATTCAGTTTCCACCCTTTTCTCCAGCAAGGGAAATCACCCACATGTCATTCTCCCAACAGAAAGTGTAGTACACTTATAGACAATATCTCATTTTATCAGAATTAAAGAGAGAAAATGTTTTTAAGGACATGTCGCAATGTCTGCTCTGAAAGGTCGATTCTTTAGTTTCTGCCTCCTTGAGGTTATCTTCGGATCCAGGCATAAAAGGTCACAGAATTTTGAACGTTTCTCTCAAATGATGATCGGTGAACTTTTACTCTTTTATAAATGTAGTTCAACCAGCCACACAGGGCCTCCTCAAGACTGTCAACACACAGGGTAACTAAAGGTTACACCTTGGAAAAGTCACAAACAACAGGGATAACTGTAATGAACAAACAACAAGAACAGTGAATGGTATAGGTCGCTCAGCTCCCAACATCCACAAGGCTGACATCACAGTGCTGTGCCGAGCGTGCAGGGCAATCCTCTTTTCACTTCCAGGTTAGGAAAAAAAGGTTTTAAAAACCCGTCTATAGATAAAAAAAAAAATTGAAAAGGCTTCCATCACAGCACGGACAGCTAGCTTCCACTACCGGCAGTGTCTACAATTTTCACTACATAGTCTCCAGATTATAACCAAAACGCTGGCGTGTACTCACTTTGTGACCAGTCAAAAAAGAAGTGTAAACGTAACTTTCAAGGAAAAAGACAGAAAAATGATCCACAAAGACAACAGACAAGAGTACAGAAAGACAAAAATACGAAGAGACAGTGTCTAAAAGACTGGCAGAAGTCAGGAAGTTACACGCACAGACAGTGGGGAAGCTATTTGCACCGAGATGATGACCACCATCATTCTACACTATTCCAGTTCAGTGTGAGACTGCATGAAAGGGATGTTTTCCACTCTTGCTGGTGTACTTCCCATCGTCAATCAGACTCAACAGCCAAGAGAAACAGACGCCAGCAGAGTTGGTCAACAAGAGTAACACTCTTAGACTGCATTTATATTCAGTGAACAAAAATGCGGATGTATGGTTCTATTTCTTTCCATTTAAAGCCTAAAGCACCAACAACTACTAATCGTAGGGGCTTGGCACAGCTGAAAAATTCCTAAATTATACAACGCTTCAGGTGGAATTCCCAGCCACAGCCGTTGACCGGCCCTGCCACTGTGCAAGTGTGGCTAGCAGCAGTGAACATTTCACGGCTGGATATAATTTCGACCTGATCGTCTTCAGACTCCACCAAGCTGGTACAATCTTTTCAGTGCAATCATTTTACTCTCTTGACATGCAAAGACAACAAAAATGCGTTAGTATTTCTCCGACTGCCCAGGGTACTGACCGTGATCTTGCTCCCAGCATGCAATCGGACGGTTGAATTGACATTCAGAGTCAATGAGGGGCGAATCTCGTCCACGTAATCAGCAGCCAGTACACCGTCAGCGGAGATCTGGAGGCTGGTGATGTTGTATTGCCTCTCTCTCCACCCCCTGCATTCCACCCTGGGTGAAACAGTCATCATCATTATCATCATTACCATCATCATCATCATTACCATCATCATCAATATCATCATCATCATCATCATCACCATCATTAATATCATCATCATTACCATCATCATCATCATCATCATCAATATCATCATCACCATCATTAATATCATCATCATCACCATCATCGATATCATCATCATCATCATTAATATCATCATCAACATCATCATCATCATAATCTTCAATATCACCATCATCATCATCACCATCATCAATATCATCATCATCATCATCACCATCACCATCATCATCATCATCAATATCATCACCATCATCATCATCATCATCATGGCATCCAAACAGCTAGCATAATGTTAAAGACAATGATCATTATCATCATCATGATGCATCACAGCAGCTATCAAAATAACAGTAACCATGACAATGATAATAAGAGAATAGATAAATACACAAGCCATCTATATGCATGTCAATGTTGTTGTGTTCTGCATCGGCTGGTGACCTAACAAATCATAAGCACTTGCCTTCACTGCATGATGTGCACACGCCTGGAGATTTTACTTTGTATGCATTCACTGCATGATGTGCACACGCCTGCAGACCTTACTTTGTATCCATTCATAAATCAGCTGTTGTTTCCTGACAAGTGCACTGACAGGCTTGCAAAGAATGAATTCCATGCCTGAACATCTGGTCACACACGCCAATTCCACACACATATGAGAGAAACGATCTGTCAGAATTGCTGGTCCCTGCGAGAAGGAAATCGTTGTAGAGAGGAGTCATTAACGGAAGTTCCACGATACTAACTTCATTCCTACGCTTCTTATATCTATAACAAAGAGCACAAGGGAAACATGAAACACAGGCCTGTGGTGTGTACAGCAAGTTAACACTAACTGACCATTGGCAATGGTGTTTACAGCAAAAAGAAAAAACACACATACACAGTGACTGCAGACCTATGCATGGTTTATGAAGAGGAACATTAATCATTGGACCACAGCTTTTTTGAAAGGAACACTAACCATTGGTCTATTACCACATTCATAGCAAGTAAGATTATCCACCAACCTCTGCAATATGACATTCACAGCAAGAGTAAACCAATGGACAAAAGATGACATGGACATATGTAAGCGTTATTCATATTATGTAACGTTACCAGCTGGCCAACGCTAATCACATTCATATCAGGTAGCACTAACTGGAAGACCAATGCTAATGACATGCATGTTCAGTAACACTAACTGCATGGCCAATGCTAACTACATACACATCGGATAATACTATCCCTTGATCAGTAGCACCCACACTTACATCAAGTAACACCATTCATTAATCAGTGCTGAGCACATTGAAATTGAGAGCATCTATCCAGTTAATAAATGCTCACCGCATTAACATCAAATAACACTATCCCCACTGATCAATACTGACCCCATTCACATCAAATAGCACTATCTCACTGACCCCATTCACATCAAATAGCACTATCCCATTGATCACTGCTGACGCCATTCACATCAAATAGCACTATCTCACTGACCCCATTCATATCAAACAGCACTGACCAGCTGACCCCATTCACATCAAACAGCACTATCCCACTGACCCCATTCACATCAAACAGCACTATCCCACTGACCCCATTCACATCAAACAGCACTATCCCACTGACCCCATTCACATCAAACAGCACTATCCCACTGACCCCATTCACATCAAACAGCACTATCCCACTGACCCCATTCACATCAAATAGCACTATCCCACTGACCCCATTCACATCAAATAGCACTATCCCACTGACCCCATTCACATCAAACAGCACTATCCCACTGACTCCATTCACATCAAACAGCACTATCCCACTGACCCCATTCACATCAAACAGCACTATCCCACTGACCCCATTCACATCAAACAGCACTATCCCACTGACCCCATTCACATCAAACAGCGCAATCCCACTGACCCCATTCACATCAAACAGCACCATCCCACTGACCCCATTCACATCGAACAGCGTAATTCCACTGACCCCATTCACATCAAACAGCACTGACCAGCTGACCCCATCCACATCAAATAGCACTATCCCACTGACCCCATTCACATCAAACAGCACCATCCCACTGAACCCATTCACATCAAACAGCACTATCCCACTGACCCCATTCACATCAAACAGCACTATCCCACTGACCCCATTCACATCAAACAGCACTATACCACTGACCCCATTCACATCAAATAGCACTATCCCACTGACCCCATTCACATCAAACAGCACCATCCCACTGACCCCATTCACATCAAACATCACTATCCCACTGACCCCATTCACATCAAACAGTACTATCCCACTGACCCCATTCACATCAAACAGCACTATCCCACTGACCCCATTCACATCAAACAGCACTATCCCACTGACCCCATTCACATCAAACAGCACTATCCCACTGACCCCATTAACATCAAATACACTATACCACTGACCCCATTCACATCAAACAGCACTATCCCACTGACCCCATTCACATCAAACAGCACTATCCCACTGACCCCATTCACATCAAACATCACTATACCACTGACCCCATTCACATCAAACAGCACATCCCACTGACCCCATTCACATCAAACAGTACTATCCCACTGACCCCATTCACATCAAATAGCACTGACCAGTTGTCCCAGGAGCATGGTCACGCCCTGCCCGATGCTCAGATCCTGCATTCCGCTGACAAAGCCGTTGATGTGCACCGTCTTGTAGGCCAGTCTCAGCAACGTCATTCTGCATAGAACAGCAGTTAAAGGAGCACACACCTGAGCTAACAACAGTTAACACACTTTGGCCTGTGACACTAAACACTTTGGGCCTGTGACACTACACACTTTGGGCCTGTGACACTAACACACTTTGCACACTTGAGCCTGTGACACTACACACTTTGGGCCTGTGGCACTACACACTTTGGGCCTGTGACACTACACCACTTTGCACACTTTGAGCCTGTGACACTACACACTTTGGCCTGTGACACTACACACTTTGGGCCTGTGACACTACACACCTTGGGCCTGTGACACTACTTTGGGCCTGTGACACTACACACTTTGGGCCTGTGACACACACACTTTGGGCCTGTGACACTACACACTTCGGGCCTGTAACACTACACACTTCGGGCCTGTGTGACAACACACTTTGGCCTGTGACACTACACACTTTGGACCTGTGACACTACACACTTTGGGCCTGTGACACTACATGTACACACTTTCGGCCCGTCAGACTACACACTTTGGGCCTGTGACACTACACACTTTGAGCCTGTAACCACTACACACTTTCGGCCTGTGACACTTACACTTTGGGCCTGTGACACTATACACTTTGGGCCTGTGGGACTACACACTTTGGCCTGTAACACTACACACTTTGGGCCTGTAACACTACACACTTTGGGCCTGTGACACTACACACTTTGGGCCTGCGAGACAACACACTTTGGGCCTGTGACACTACACACTTTGGGCCTATGACACTACACACTTTGGGCCTGTGACACTACACACTTTGGGCCTGTGTGACAACACACTTTGGGCCTGTGGACAGCACACTTTGGGCCTGTGACTACACAACTTTGGGCCTGTGACACTACACACTTTGGGCCTGTGACACTGCACACTTTGGGCCTGTGTGACAACACACTTTGGGCCTGTGAGACAACACACTCTGGGCCTGTGAGACAACACACTTTGGGCCTGGTGACTACACACTTTGGGCCTGTGAGACAACACACTTTGGGCCTGTGAGACAACACACTTTGGGCCTGTAGGCATGGCCATTGCACAGGCCCTATCAATGCTGAATACACAGACAACATCAGAACCGTGAGGTCAAAAGCTGAAACAGAATCACTTCACCCAACTTACACAGGACCCATCTAAACCTTGCATCAAAGTCTGCATACCAATCAAATCAAATGAGAAATAGAAGAAGCATGCGGCAATGTTTTCAACTAAAAAAGGCTAAAAAAAAACATTTCCATGGGAAACTGCAGATGTCTGGGAAATCACGTCCATACTCATCGATACTTGTGTATGCATAAAAAGACTTGAAGTCACACTTATACACATCTAACTGCACACACACACACACATACACACACGCACACACATGCACGTCTAATTGCACACACCACACACAACACACACACACACACAACACACACACACCCATACTTGCAAACACACACACACTCACACATACACATACACACACATGCACACACACACACACACGCATGCACGCATACACATACACACATCTAATCGCAAACACACATACACACACACACACACACACACACACACCACCTCCACAGATTTATCAGTTTTCTCTACCACACTCACTTGGAGGCAAGTCCATCTCGGTGTTATCATACACTCTAAGCGACGTGGGGAACGGCTCGACCCCATCAACAATCGTCACTCTCATCTCCTGTGACGAATGAACCATGCCAGAGTTGTCTCCCTCGAGAATGTCGATGGTGACAGACACACTGACCACAGAACCGTCCCTCTTCCTGAACACCAAGTGCGCACCCCCTAACACACGTGCTCGTGTGAAATGCTCCGCCTCAGAGACGACAACGTGTGTCTTGGCGCTGTCGGCGGCAATGTTCTCCACAAACTCTGCCAGGGGTTGCTTGCCCTTGTTGTCGAGCAGAAGCATGGTTTCCACCTGATGGGTGTGTGGGTGGGGGTGGGAGAGGAAGGTGGTGCCGGAGCCCCCCGCCTCAAACTGTGAGCGTCCCCCGTATGTCTGGTAGAGGCCTCGGTAGCTGTAAGAGTCTGTCGCCGTCACTGATATTCTGCCACCTCCTCCCCCTCCTCCTCTCTGTAACAACAGTCGTTACCTTCAGTAGCTATAATATGTGGAAATCTCTCACGGTCATTGCCATGCACCTCTTCAATGCACTCACACTCATGTGCCATTATGTTTGCAAGCACACACACACACTCAAACACACACACACACAATTGTCTAATATCACATAATTTGTGAAAAGACGTAAAATTAAAGTACTACTACTACTACACACACACACAAACACACACTTGTGTACACGCACAGACACAGACACACACACACACACACGAACACGCACACACCCCTCTTGCTTTTACAATAATTTCATTTCCGTTTAGTCCAACTAATTATACATGAGCCTATTACTTTCCATTCCACACCTCTTAAACAATATTCATGAACATAAAATTGTCATACACACATGCACATGCAAGCACACATGCATGCATGCACACATGCATGCATACACACATATACAAAAACACACACACTCACACACATATACAGAGGCACACATCCACACACACATGTATGCGTGAGCAGATACACACACACACACACATTTTCCCTCAGCCAAAGGCAGATGATCAAAATTGGCCTGTGCTAAAACTGACATTCTTCTTCCCACCCTCATCAAAAAGTTACAGGTTTTAAATTTTAAAATACCGATGATCATTTCACTGTGTACATTAAAAAAAAAAATCTGCGTGCTTCAATCATCAAACATTCTCTTACGCTCTGTCCGCAGTAGGCGTCACCATGACAACAGGAGGCGTAATGGTCATAGCAGTATTCAGTGATGCACGCTTGCCGCACCAGATAGTAACCGTGGGAACAACCGACGCAGCGGCGTTCCGAGTCACAGTGAGCGCAGTGAGGTACGCAGGCCCCACCCCCACCATTCACCTTCACTGTCCCCGTACCTGGTAACCAACACACACACACACACACACACACACACACACACAACACACACACACATCCACACATGTATGTGTACACTCACTACACACACATACAATGATAGCAATAGCACAACCTATGTCAGGCAGGTAGGCACTCAAGGTCTGACCAGCGCACCAGGCTAATGCGTCGGTCAGACATCTGGTAAGTCGTAGCCACGAGACCTCTTCTTCAACTCTCTCATCTTAGTCAAGAATTCATTTAGCCATCAGCTTTAAATCATGCACAGTATTGTCCTAAATAATTTAGCGGATGTGGTGTAGCGTATATGGACTAGTCCGCACGCAGCGACGCCTCCTTGTGTGAAACTGAAACTGGTAACATGGTGGGCAGGAGAGTGAACAGCTACAAAGTGTGTGGAAAAAGTCCAGTTTTGTGACGTGATCTGATTTCCTCCGAGTTTCAGTTCTAAACTCTCATCTCCTCTGTCAAGAGGGCGTTGGGAGGAGACGGTGGGGCTGAGAAGTGCTGAAGGTATGTGAGGAAAGGCCAGTTTCATACGCTATGTCAAGGCAGAGAGGGGTGGAATGAAGGAGGTGCAGTGTCTAACAGCAACTACATCAGGCAATGACCCAGTTTCAGTAGCATGCCTTGGTTACATCTATAAGTTTGGGAGTGGGAGCATGTGTGTAGTAGCATACCTCGGTTACATCTATAAGTTTGGGAGTGGGAGCATGTGTGTAGCATACCTCGGTTACATCCATAAGTTTGGGAGTGGGAGCATGTGTGTAGCATACCTCAGTTACATCTATCAGGTTCGGAGTGGGAGCATGTGTGTAGCATACCTAGGTTACATCTATCAGGTTGGGAGTGGGAGCATGTGTGTAGCATACCTCGGTTACATCTATCAGGTTGGGAGTGGGAGTATGTGTGTAGCATACCTAGGTTACATCTATCAGGTTGGGAGTGGGAGTATGTGTGTAGCATACCTAGGTTACATCTATCAATTGGGAGTGGGAGTATGTGTGTAGCATACCTAGGTTACATCTATCAGGTTGGGAGTGGGAGTATGTATGTAGCATACCTAGGTTACATCTATCAGGCTGGGAATGGGAGTATGTGTGTAGCATACCTAGATTACATCTATCAAATTGGGAGTGGGAGTATATGTGTAGCATACCTCGGTTACATCTATCAGGCTGGGAATGGGAGTATGTGTGTAGCATACCTAGATTACATCTATCAAATTGGGAGTGGGAGCATGTGTGTAGCATACCTAGGTTACATCTATCAGGTTGGGAGTGGGAGTATATGTGTAGCATACCTCGGTTACATCTATCAGGTTGGGAATGGGAGCATGTGTGTAGCATACCTTGATTACATCTATCAGGTTGGGAGTGGGAGCATGTGTGTAGCATACCTTGGTTACATCTATCAGGTTGGTAGTGGGAGCATGTGTGTAGCATACCTCGGTTAGAGCTATAAGTTTGCGAATGGGAGTATGTGTGTAGCATACATCGGTTTCATCTATCAGGTTGGGAGTGGGAGTATGTGTGTAGCATACCTAGGTTACATCTATCAGGTTGGGAGTGGAAGCATGTGTGTAGCATACCTAGGTTACATCTATCAGGTTGGGAGTGGGAGCAATGTGTAGCATACCTTGATTACAGCTATAAGTTTGGGAGTGGGAGCATGTGTGTAGCATACCTTGGTTACAGCTATAGATTTGGTAGTGGGAGCAAATGTGTAGTATCCTTCGGTTACAGCTATAAGTTTGGGAATTGGAGCATGTGTGTAGCATACATAGGTTACATCTGTGAGCTTGGGAATCGGGGCATGTGTGTAGCATACATAGGTTACATCTATAGGTTGGGAGCTGAGAGTGGGAGAATGTGTATAGCACATGTACGTTACATCTATAAGGTTGGGAATTGGAGCATGTGTGTAGCATACCTAGGTTACACCTGCAGAGCTTAATCTAGGATTTTTCAAAAAGGGGGGCAGTCCCCCCTCATATCAGAAAAAGGGAGGCACTCCCCCCCCACACCCCCCCCCCTCCACCCCCACCACCCCCCCCGGGCCATTTCTTCAGCCAATTGTCTTGAAACCGGTGTTCCCTTGCCCCGGCACTCTTTTTGGGCCGCTTCTCCGAGCTTTTGGATGTAGTCGCGGTTTCTTCATGATCTTCTCCACCCTCGCATGGCACAGAACTCTTCTTTTTTTTCACTTTTCTTCCACGAAAGTCGAAGTCAAATAGGGTGGGTGCACGCTTCATTTTGGAAAATATCCAATATGGCGTCCTAAACTCTCGCAACTTCTCGTCGGTGATCGAGAAGGAGGAGATGAACGCCACCGATTGGTTACGATTGGTTGATTTACACTAACAGCCAATGAAATATCAAGAAATCGTTCGCTCCTGCTCAGTTCTAGTTTAAGTTTTTCAAGCAGACGACAAACGAGCGCCCGCAACGATCAGTGAACAGGGCGGGCAGTCCTGCAACTGTACGGGAGTCTGCCCGCGTTAAGACTCCATAATTGAGGGAAGGAACAGATTTTCGGGGGATTGTACAAATCCCGCACTCTAGAGTAAGCTCTGACCTGTCAGGTTGGGAGTGAGAGCATATGTGTGGGAAGGTGGATTTGTGAGTCAGGGTCAAAGGTTAGTTCCAGCGCCATGTCCAGATTTGATCTATCAGGTGTTGGACACCCCTGATTTCTTTGTTACCCTGACAACAACGGACACTCCACTGACCATCACTTCTTCACAGACCTCTACAGCCTGGTGCTTCAAGTTCCATGGAAAATATTTTCTTGGCAGGAAGTTAAGACATACAGGCAACGTGACCCATATTATGCGCTAGATTCAAAGTATTTAAACACATCATATCAAACAGGTGCAGCCTCCGATCACTTTCGTTGTACTACAACAGAATTTCTACAATTCTTGTTATTTAAAATTAAAGTGCCAGCAACATGGATCGTGACAAACACACATACAACACTAAAACAAAGATCTGCATTTTGCCAGAAACACAGATTGTACCAAACACACATACAACACTAAAACAAAAATCTGCATTTCGCCAGAAACACGGATTCTAACAAACACACACACAACACTAAAACACAGATCACAGACCTGCATTTTCTTCTACCTCCACAATGTATGGCTGTTCAATAAAGAACACATTTCCTGCACTGAAAATGATCACCACGTTGGAACACAAAAAGGAAAATTTTCTTATTAACTCGTATCACTAACATGAGCATTTCAAAGTATGAAATAAATCTCAGTAAATTGCCCTCAGCAACGTTTGCTTTCCAATTTGAAAAAACAAAACAAAAAAAAAACCTTCATCAGCGATACTGTATCTTACCTGCCATGTGAGCGGCGGTGGTGACCACACTGCCACCGGCGCCACCACCACAACCGTCACTGTTGGCGTCTGTGCCGGAGGCGTCCAGGACTCCGTCCAGGTCCAGCAGATGTGAGGCTGTCAGAACGATGACTCCCCCACCCACACCGCCACTGACAGCTCCACTGGATCTCTGTCAGGGCAGGAATCCAAAGCAAGTAATGCTGAGGGAATCTCCGTCACGCAGGAATGCAAACTAAGTGACGTTAACTGTTTTGTATGGGAGGGACTTTTTGTCAGAGTACAGGATTCAGAATAAATGATGTTTCTAAACAATTTTTTTCTCTTGTGTTCCGTTCATGTTTTTCTTCTGTTCATGTTACATGTTCTATGATGATTATGGCTCTGTGTGTGTGTGTGTTGTGTGTGTGTGTGTGTGTGTGTGTGTGTGTGTGTGTGTGTGTGTGTGTGTGTGCATGTGTGTGTGCATCTGTCTTGTGTGTGTGTGTGTGTGTGTGTGTGCATCTGTCTTGTGTGTGCGTGTGTGTGTGTGTGTGTGTGTGTGTGTGTGTGTGTGTGTGTGTGTGTGTGTGTGTGCATCTGTCTTGTGTGTGTGTGTATGTGTGTGTGGGGTGTGTGTGTGTGTGTGTGTGTGTGTGTGTGTGTGTGTGTGGTTGTGTGTGTGTGTGTGTGTGTGTGTGTGTGTGTGTGTGTGTGTGTGTGTGTGTGTGTGTCTGTCTCAGTCTGTCTTGTGTGTGTGTGTGTGTGTGTGTGTGTGTGTGTGTGTGTGTGTGCATGTGTGTGTGTGCATGTGTACGTGTATGTGAACCTTCATGTGGACCTTCACGACACAGCAAACCCATTACATCCATTTTCTCAGCTGGCTTGGAGTAAAACCAATCACATTCACCCAACAACTTCATGGCTCTCCCTTCATACAGTGTCCCTGAAAATATGTCAAGGTGTTTATAATCCAGCTGAGCACGTTAGCTACCTCAAGAAGTCATGGACACACGCACACATGCACGCTCACACATACACACACACTCATACACACACACACACTCACATGCCCCCTCCTCCCCCCACAAACGCATACACATACCTCTCCCCCACACACATACACCTACACAAACACACATCCCCCCTCAAACACACACACACACACACACACGTGCCATCCCTCCCCCCACATACACACTCACACATAGACACACATGCCCCCACACACAAACACACCTATACACACACACACACACACACACACACACACACACACACACACACACACACTCCACACACACTCACTTACCCCCCCCCCCCCCCCCCCCCTCCCCACACACATGCAACAATCCACTGACCACACTTCCCCCACTGCCGGCTCCCACAGGCTGTCGTGTGTCATCATAGGCAGCCGCAGCCTGAGTCGTACCCTTGCCCCTCCCTCCCAGACCTCCGTGGGAGCCTCCAGAGCCACCGGAGTCGCTGGCTATGCCAGGAGAAGGTCCGGCCCAGCCAGCCATCCCCGACCTTTGGCTTCAATGAGGCCATCTGCTTCCACTGTGATGTTGACCGCTGCAAGACAATTGTGTTTGGTGAAAGAAGGGACGTACTGGGAGTGAAGCTTTTTGACTGATCTCAACAAAATGAACTGAGGGTATTCAGATGGATTTGCGTACTGACATGTCACCACACAAAAAGGTGCATTTTAATTATGCACATGTGCATGTGTGTGTATGTAGGTATGTATGTATGTACGTGTTTGTGCGTGCATGCATACATGATCATAAGTGCTCGAGCATGGGTAATTATGTGCTCATGCATGTTTCATGTGAATGTCTGCATATGCATGCACACATGCATGTCTACAAATGTGTAGATGCATGTGTGACCGGCTCCTTGCTCAGAGCCAGCAAGGTAGCATTCATCTGATCATTAAAATATAACAATCTCTTCATGCAAAGAAGTTCGAGGATAAGAAAGCAATGTTGGTTCTGCTGCAGTCCTCTGACACTTTGCTGATTGAGATACGACATTTTTCATTGTTCATTCAGGCCAAGTACCAAGAACTAGCCAGCATTTCTCTGACATCATGGTGAACAGCAAGTTATGTCACAGACCTTGGCTGTTCCAATGGATTGATTAGATTCCCTCTGCACTACTTTCACCACTGTTTTCTTCTAATTTTTTTCTTCTTCTTCTTCTTCACTCTTTTGTCTTGGCTAACAAATCCTAAAAAAAATGATGCTGTGGTTTGCATATACATGCGGCTACTCCAAGATATGACATCACAATAAAGCAATTTATCAAATTCCTGTTTCTGGTACCCCGTTACAATTCCTGGCTGTCCCACTGTCTTACAGCCTCAAAATGGACGTTGCAGACAACCCAGATAATAACATGAAAATGGGTTCATTTGTCAAGACCTTGAGAAGACTGTGGTATTCGTTGTGGCAATAAAGAAGATGTGATGCAGCTAATACAAATCGACCACAAAAGACGACGAGAAGAAGAAAGGTTCATCCTCACTTGGGGCAAAACGAAAACGCTCTGAACAAGCTCACCCATACAACCCAATCTTACCCGAGACCTTGAGGTCGTTGCCACTCATGACGCCTCCCCCTGGATGACTAGACCTCCGTCCAGCACGATGGCGATCTCCTCCTCGCTCTCTGCCACCCCGGTGAACTCGAAGCGGCCGCCGTCCAGAATGATGATGCTGTTCAGGTGGAGTTCTTTAGAGGCCAGGCTGTCCTCTGTGGTGTTGAGGCGGGCCGGAGGGTAGATGGTGAACACGCCGTCCAGGGAGATGTTGAGGGTGTGAAGCCTTGCAGGACACCCCCGTAAAGCGTCACACGGGAATCATGCAGGAAGGTGTTGTATGGGAGGTTCACCGTTGCGTTCTGAAAGAGGTCAGAGTGACTTGTCATAGTGCAAAATGAACTCGGCTACATTTTTGTTTAATGACGCAAATAAAACCCAAACAAGCATCGGCCACATGGGCATTCTGATCACTTTGAATATGTTCACTCCTACAGCAGAGGTGTTAGTTCTGATGTGTTCAAAGGATATCAAATGTTTTTCAGCCAACCCATGAGAAGCCATTCCCTTAAATCTATCTATTTCATTTGTTCATAATATTACTAGTAGTAGGTTCACTCCTACAGCTAGGTGTTACTTTTATGTGTTTAAAGGATATCAAATGTTTTTCATCCAACCAATGACAATCCATTCCCTTGAATCTATCATTCTTTCATTTGTTCATAACATTGTTATAGATATATATCAACTGCTAAAGTTTTAAAAGAGAATCAGTACAGCAGTACAATATATGCGCAATGACATTTCTCATTCTAAACGTAAAAACTTACAGATGGTGACTCTCCCTGGCTCCTTTTCTCAACATAGAGAGAGAAAATAAGACAGAAATATATATACGTGCACATCTAGCGCAATTTCCTTTTTGCCCTTCCATTCATCGGCTAGCTATTTCAACAGCTGAACCAGCCCTTACCTCGTACAGTTTGACGTCGAAGGACAGGACGCCGTGTCGTTGAAGTCAATGTTCAGCCACATCCCCGGCTCCACGTGCACCACTGCTGTGTGGTCGCCTGCCACTTTGGTTATTCGCAGATTGCGGCGGCCCTCTGCTGGGCGACCGTCCTCATCGGTTGCCATGAGACCAACTTGGGCGTACTGACCAAGGTCAAGGACATCCAGGTCGTAGTCCTCCCCAGGGGATTCTGGGATTGGTATTTGCGTTTTCCTCTTCTGCAACAGTCATTTCGTAAACATAATTCTGGAATCTCCGAAGAACTGCGCCTGCCGTTACCTAACTTTATCTGCAATTCTTCGTTTTCAATGTGGAAATTTTTAAAAAACAAAACACAAAATTTGCAGTGAAATGCAATTTTACATCATTATGTGTTACATTCTGCAGTCTGTCAATCAATCAGTAAATTTCAATACTACATCTTCAGGTCAAATGCAGTAATCATATAGCCATTGTCAAGCCTACAGTTCAGTCGACCATGACATCAGAGGTCAGTCAAATTATCAAATTATCAGGGAGAATCCCTGCAGCTGAATTCTTGGCTATGAGGGTTCAAATTCCTTGTGGACAACAAAATATGCGTAACCCAAAAAGTCAAGCCAGCGCCAAAACAAACCAATTAGGAAAAACAACGCAAGGAAATGCATTGCAGTAAATCTCCTACCGGATTACATGGCCACACTCTTTCAATGCAAAGCAAATCATTATTGTAGACTGCATATCTCTGGTATTTGTTTTCATCTGGAAAGCGTGCCTTTAACCTTTTCGATTTTCCTTTTTAAGCATTATACATATTTAAAAAAAAATATAAGATCTCCACAAAACATTTACATCATAAGACAAATCAATACTTTTGACTTCTCAGGCTTCTCAGAACAATAAACACACTCGGGCAAACAATAATGAAACCAGCCACGCTCAGTTCTGAACCGCCCTTGCAGTCCAAATTAACAGATAAGTGGACAGTCATTCTTCAATTTGTTTCGGTGCTATTTCCTTCTGTGACAAGAAACCTAAGGTTGAAACCGGCTCTGGTTCGTTTACCTTGCTTAAGAATCTAGGTTCGATCGTTTCTTGTGCGATCGTTAGTCCACAAAATTCAGTGGAGTCAAACAATTACTTTTTAAGATGCGCAAAGATACTCCACCTGCAGCTGCCTCATTCTGCAGCCAACATTGCTGCATGATCAACTGTCGGCCTTGGTGCGACCAACCAGACAGCGAAGGGATGTTTTCACTTACTGTTTGGCCGATTTGGTTATAGATGCGCAGAGTGCTGTAGCCGTCGTGATGGTCGTCGGTCAGCAGCACTGTGCCTGCCGCCCCTACTTCTCCCCCCTGGCCTGCGCCTCCTTCAGTTTCAAACTGCCCGATGAACTGGACAGGGAGGCCTGACCCGCGATGCGACCCCCGGCGCCGCCGTTCCTCCCCTCCCCGCCTTTCGCCTGAAAGTTCAAGGTTGGTACAGGAAGCAGCCGTTAACACATTCATCTTTCTCTTCCGGTATGCATGATGGTTAATTTTTTCTATTTTGATCTGGAAATCTTCCGTATGCATGATAGTTGATTTTTTTAATGTCGATCTGGAATAAGTTTAATTTCAATGTCTTAGATATAGGGTGTTTACTTTACTTACTCTTTAAAAAAGGAACTGAAATAAAGAATTCATTTTGAACAGTCAAGGGAAATATATGCAATTAAGTTGGTCTGTCTTCTTGGTCTGTATCTTGATAGAGGGACAGATAACGTTTTCGCCAGTCATCAGTATCTTCACAGGGGAGATAAAAATCGCACGTTTGCATGCACAACAAACGGGAGATAACCCCCCTTTTTGGCCTTTCTCTTCACAGGAAGATATGTAACCCATTTGGTTTCTATCTTTTAAATTCAATAACCCATTTTGGCAATACCTATTTTGATCAGTATTTGAAAGGGAGGTCAGTAAAAAAGAAAAAAAAAACCAATAACAACAACTTTAGTCAGTATCTTGAAAGGGAAAAAATAACCAATTGTAGGTCAATTTTTGAAAGGGAGTTGAATAATCTATGGTGGTCTGTGTCTCAAAGACAAAAATTTTTTGTGCACTGAACACTTCATCCCCTATTTTGTTGCCTACTCCATTAGGGATGAGGCAAATGTGTGAAAGACAAGCACAACCCCCAACAGAATTTGCTCCAGAACAACTTGCCCTAAAGAGCCTCCGGTTGGCAAGACGTTCACTTAACCGCTCTGTCACGAGACATACTTATTCTGTCAACAGGTAATCTGATCAAAAAAAAAAAAAAAGGTGACCTCTGCAATCTCTACGAAAGATTGTTTTCTTTCTCTTATGATGCAACATAACAAACACCTGTTGTTCAGATGTTTCGATGATGTCATGGATTTAGAATGTGATCCGACTCTTGAGCGACTGCCAAGCACCGGAGTATTAACACTTCTAACATGTCATGGTGCAGGATGGGCTGGAGAGAGCCAGGGTGGAGGAGGTGAGGGTTGGGGAGGAAATCTTAATGTAGAAAAAAAAGAAAGAAAAAAAAACACAACCAAACAAGAACAAAAACAAAACCATCAAACAGGGGTTCCATTTATTGCAAAATTTTGCGTAATTATTGCGTTTTTCTGCCTTCCTACGCATTTTTTTCGCGGCCGTGCGTTTAGCAACGCAATTTTCCCAGGACCCTGTTCTCAACCGCAAGCCTATGTCAGAGGGGCAAAACACGGCACAGACCTACAGCAGACTGCTTGACACCGCCAATTAGTGATAGTGCGTGCACATTTTACTCTGTGGCACTCGCTGACTTTTTGCTTGATCAAGAATGTTCCAAAACGCCTCATCCTTTCTCCCCTCGAAATAAAATGGAATCTTTCCCGCGTCTGCGATGGTGCCATCTTCCATTCGGAATACGTTATGACTTCCCACACACACACTACAGTGACGACATGCCCGCATTCGCCACACTCGCAAACATTGCCCTTGTTATTCCCGTGAGCAGTGTGCCATGCGAACGTGGCTTCAGCCTCCAAAACCGGTCAAGACATGTCAGCGGTCGCGGCTGAGTGACAGTAACGTGGACAATACCATGCTGCTTGCCATGGAAGGCCCGGACTCGTGTGGCACAGAAAACGCTTCCCTGCGCAAGCTGCTCTGCACTTCAGCAGTGTTAAGGTGCGTGATTCAGAGCTGTTTTGACGGGAGTGAGTACAGTTTACTTTGTTACGCATTTTTTTCAGCGCTGACGCAATTTTTGCGGAGGCGTGCGTTTCTTGACGCAAAAACTAAAAAGTCAGTGGAACCCCTGATCAAAGCTTAAAATCAAAGTCACACACACACGCAAAAAGAGAAAACCCCATGAAGATCAGAATAATATCTGTCTGACTGTCACACACACACACACACACACAGAGAAAGAGAGAGAGAGAGAGAAGGAGAGAGAAAATAAACAAAAAGTGCCCATAATTGTGTCAATTAGTTTTTAAACAGTGGAGCATCTGATTACCAACAGGCAATGTCAGTCCAGTAAAAACAAAGCAAAAAAAATGAAAAAAGCAAAACAAATTAAAAAAATCAAACAAACCTCACCAAAAAAAAAAATCATATAAACACAAAAAAAGCAAAAAAGCGAAGCAAAACAAAAAAATTGAACAAACCTCACCAGAAGAATGAAACAAACGAACGAAAAGGCTTTCCCTTGCATGATTTTTGCTTGTTCACATGATAGTGGATTCAATGAGTCATACGAGTGTGCACAGTTCCTCCCTTCACATCCTCTCCAACAAAAAGGTTTAAACACACATATACACACACCAGTCAAACAAAATCATGTAGCTCCCTTGCTTTTCCACTGGCTTACACATACATACACACACACACACAACACACACACACACACGCACACACACACATACACACACAACACACACCATAACATGAACACACACACACACACACATACACACTCACCACACACACACACACAACACATAGAACATACACACACCATGACACATAACACAACACACACACACAAAACACACACACACACACATAACACACACACACATAACACACACACACAAAACACACACACACACACACACACACACCATAACACACACGCACACCATAACATCAGCACTCCCTGCAAAGACAGAGCCCTTAATCCTTTAACGCTTCCAGTTCCCTCATCTACCCACGCATCTTACAACAAACAAAGTATTCACTTTTCTGCCAGGGTTCATTTAGAACAAGGTTCAAGCCGCATTCTATCACAGATAAAAACTAGTGACAAGAGCAAAAAGTATTTTTTAAACCTAAATAAACTTAAAAGGTCGGTCCACACTGACCTGAAGACGTCCGGAGCCATCAAAATGACCAGCCACGAAGTACAGACTGCCCCCACTGCCCCCACCGGACTCGTCAGTTCCTTGCGTGCCGTTCACGCTCAACGTGCCATCGATCTTCATCAGGTCTGACACGTTGAGGTGCAGAATTCCTCCTCCACAGCCCCCTGGAAAGAAAAAAACAACATGGACAGCTGCAAGTACTTTGTTCTTTTTTGTCTGTCTGTCTACTTGTCTGTCTGTCTCTCTCTCTCTTCTCTCTCTCTCTCTCACTCACTCTCTCTCCTCTCTACTCTCTTTTTTTTTTGTTTGTTTCTTCTGATGCATGTAATGCAAAATCATCCATGAACTGCGAAGACTCATGACCTTGGTAAACAGATTTAACTCCATGATTGATTCTGATGCTAAGGAAAGCAGGAGATGAGAACTACTGCCTTGTGTTAATGCAACTCTTGCTCCCAGTCATTAGATGTGTTGAAGTGAACATGCAAAAAAAAACATTTACAATTTCTCTCACCAAAAACAAACAAAAAAATCTGTAACGAGGAAATATGTAAATTATGCAAACAAATCCGCTCATGCCCAACTGATCTCACAACGGGTAAAAGGAACACACTAACACGTTGGTTCAAACACGATTTAAAACTTGAAATAAGATAAAGAAGAAAAAAAAAGTTGTTCATACTTCCTATTTCACTCTGTACAAGACACACAGGACAATACAGAGCCGTCCCCTCAGTGAAGCTGGTTTTTTTCCATGCACGGTACAGACTGAAATACACACGTCACCATTCTTCACCTGCTTTTCTCAGTGAACTTGGACACTGTTTATGACAATGGAGCTACCCCTCATCAGACTGTCTTAATGACAGCACAGCTTGTAATGTATATTGCCATTCCCCACCTGCTCTTCTTAATGAACATGGACATAGACCGTGACACATATCACCATAGTCCCTGACATATGTCACCAACCCTCAACCGCTCTCCTCATGAAGTCTGAACACTGGCTGTGACAAACATTTCCAGCTCTCACCTCCGTTTTTCAAGGAATATGGACACAGGTGAAACAGAATGACACCCCCACACTGCATTCCTCGACCAAAGAGACAGCTGAATCGTATTTTCAGACCCCACCTGCTTTTCCAAACAAGCACGGCACAGGTGACAGTTATTCACACTTGCCCACCTGGCTCCCCGGAGGCGCTGTCTCCTCCACCGCTGCCGAAGTCCCTGGGTGTCGTCAGGTATCCGTAGGCATGGGAGGGACTGTCGTCCAAGTGCCCTGCCCCTCCTTCCCCGCCATGGCTGCCACCTGTGCCGAAGCCGTCAGGTCCCTCACTCCGCCACCTTCTCCTTCTGCAGAGTAAATATTCAAAACATGACAGCAAGTGCAAGTTGAAAATAAACTTACAAGTGCTGTACTGCCGAATGAAAAAGACAAAACAAATCACAAGACAAACACAATGTTTCACCCTCTTT
>CM031622.1:11075162-11095162 GCA_018398815.1 Conus ventricosus
ACTACACCATGTTGTCACATATTCCAAAGCCGCCTGGGCGTAGCTAAAACCAGTTCAGGCACACCAGTGCAGCTTGCTCACACATACGCCTAGTGCACCGTTACTTTCAGTGTCCCCTTCACCACAGATGCGAGCAGGGGAAGTCGGGGAGGAGCTAAGAGAGGAAGAAGAAGTGTAAACCATGCACTTTAGTTGGCTGTCTGAACAGCTGTTCTACTGGCTGCATGGGTCGCGCTGTTGTAGCGTTAGCAGGCTGGCCAAACCTCAGAAACAATGACAAAACAAAAAGAAACAAAAAAAATGAAGGTTAACCTTGGCTCCACTGCGAACGGTGAGGGTGGATCCATTCAGCGTTGTCATGGCGATGTGAGGTGTGAGCACACTGACGGAGCCGAACGTCTTGATGTCCAGGTGTTGGATGAGGTGTGTGGAGGGGGACAGGTGGAGCGTGGTCCAGGAACACCAGGAGCCAATGGTCACGCTGCTCATCGTGTCAAACCCTCCTGCAAGGCACACACACACATATGTACGTACATGCACGTACGTACACACACACACACACACGTTTGTCTTGACATCAGTATCCCACAAAGTCAACTGTACAGTGTCAAAATAACATTCCACGACACACAGAAATGTGTACGACACCAGTATCCCACAAAGTCAAGTGTATCATGTCAAACCATACTGTAACACACAGAAATGTGTAGGACACCAGCATCCCACAAGGTCAAGTGTATCATGTCAAACCATACTGTAACACACCAAAATTTGTATGACACTAGCGTCCCACAAAGACAACTTTATCCTGTCAAACCATACTGTAACACACAGAAATGTGTATGACACCAGCATCCCACAAGGTCAAGGGTATCAGGTCAAACCATACTGTAACACACAGAAATGTGTACGACACACAGAAATGTGTATGACACCAGTATCCCACAAGGTCAACTGTATCATGTCAAACCATACTGTAACACACAGAAATGTGTACACCAGTATCCCACAAGGTCAACGGTATCACATCAAACCATACTGAAACACACAGAAATGTGTATGACACCAGCATCCCACAAGGTGAAGTATATCATGTCAACCCTTACTGTAACACACAGAAATGTGTACAACACCAGTATCCCACAAGGTCAACTGTGTCATGTCAAACCATACCATGACACACAGAAATGTGTAGGACACCAGCATCCCACAAGGTCAACTGTATCATGTCAAACCATACTGTAACACACAGAAATGTGTAGGACACCAGCATCCCACAAGGTCAACTGTATCATGTCAAACTATACTGTAACACCAGAAATGTGTAGGACACCTGCATCCCACAAGGTCAAGTGTGCAACATTCACTGTTTCAAAGTCTACATTCCTTGCACTCCCTTCTCTTCTCATCTCCTTTTGCTCGCCTCCCTTCCCCACCCCACCACCCCCATCCCTGACCCCTCCTTCCTCCCTCCCCTACTCTCCTTTCTCCCTCTCTGTGTGTTCCTCATGCCCTCCCTCTCCTCCCCAGGCCCTCCTCTTCTTCCTTCAGTCCAAACAAAAACTTTTTTTTTTTAAAACATGAGCGAAAAAAAAAAAAAAACAAAATCCATCACATCATTCAAATCCCAAATCAGAAACAGTAACAGCAGCGAACAACCGACAAGACATGTGACACAGCGGTTATCACTGGAACATTTCAAGCGGAGACCTCACAGGTTCAATTCCCAACAAAGGGATCCGTTTCTGACATCATTCAGCTCCGGCCGGCTCCTACACCGAGTTGGGTAGTGTTGCAGTCTCAAACAGGAACACTGATCCCCAGTTGAGTTTTTCATCCACTTCTAAGTAATCAATAGATGAGTTTCGCAGAGTGTTGCAGTCTCAAACAGGAACACTGATCCCCAGTTGTTTTCATCCACTTCTAAGTAATCAATAGATGAGTTTCACAGAGTGTTGCAGTCTCAAACAGGAACACTGATCCCCAGTTGAGTTTTTCATCCACTTCTAAGTAATCAAAAGATGAGTTTCACAGAGTGTTGCAGTCTCAAACAGGAAACCACTGATCCCCAGTTGAGTTTTTCATCCACTTCTAAGTAATCAATAGATGAGTTTCACAGAGTGTTGCAGTCTCAAACAGGAACACTGATCCCCAGTTGAGTTTTTCATCCACTTCTAAGTAATCAATAGATGAGTTTCACAGAGTGTTGCAGTCTCAAACAGGAACACTGATCCCCAGTTGAGTTTTTCATCCACTTCTAAGTAATCAATAGATGAGTTTCACAGAGTGTTGCAGTCTCAAACAGGAACACTGATCCCCAGTTGAGTTTTTCATCACTTCTAAGTAATCAATAGATGAGTTTCACAGAGTGTTGCAGTCTCAAACAGGAACACTGATCCCCAGTTGAGTTTTTCATCCACTTCTAAGTAATCAATAGATGAGTTTCACAGAGTGTTGCAGTCTCAAACAGGAAACATGATCCCCCCGTTGAGTTTTTCATCCACTTCTAAGTAATCAATAGATGAGTTTCACAGAGTGTTGCAGTCTCAAACAGGAACATGATCCCCCGTTGAGTTTTTCATCCATTCTAAGTAATCAAAGATGAGTTTCACAGAGTGTTGCAGTCTCAAACAGGAACACTGATCCCAGTTGAGTTTTTCATCCCCTTCTAAGTAATCAAAAGATGAGTTTCGCAGAGTGTTGCAGTGTCAAACAGGAACACTGATCCCCAGTTGAGTTTTTCATCCACTTCTAAGTAATCAATAGATGAGTTTCACAGAGTGTTGCAGTCTCAAACAGGAACACTGATCCCCAGTTGAGTTTTTCATCCACTTCTAAGTAATCAAAAGATGAGTTTCGCAGAGTGTTGCAGTGTCAAACAGGAACACTGATCCCCAGTTGAGTTTTTCATCCACTTCTAAGTAATCAACAGATGAGTTTCGCAGAGTGTTGCAGTCTCAAACAGGAACACTGATCCCAGTTGAGTTTTTCATCCACTTCTAAGTAATCAACAGATGAGTTTCACAGAGTGTTGCTCACATTTCTTGGCAAACCTGCAGGTCTCTGCATCGCTCAGGCCTGGTTGATGCCATGCTGAATGACGAAAGAAAGAGCACTGTACAGCCGTGTTGTGCGATTTCTGACCAGAACGGAACTCCACTTCGCTGTCATCAACTTCATCCTCACCGACAATCACCAAAACATCTTCTTTTTTTTCTTTTTGAAACTGTGTCCCTACTGTTGAGATGACCTCAGTGTGGATCTTCTCTCCATCTTCTGCCTCAGCCCTGATGTGGTCCTTTGCGGTCGGCTGGGCTATAAGCAACATTATCTTATCTTATGTTCTGCCTATGGTGAAAGTGTGTCAGAGTCATCGGTACCCACAAGGTCATGGAGACATGTTGGATGGGACTGGTCGCGCTCTTCCAAGTGCGGTCGCTTAGTCATGCTGGCTCTGCGACTCAGCAATCATTATCATCTGGAGTCATAGTCGGCAATGTCTAGCATGTGCTGGCTCACAACAGACACCAGTGAACACCATCAAGGCAGTCAGTCAGCAATGAACACCATCAAGGTAGTCAGTCAGCAATGAACACCATCAAGGTAGTCAGTCAGCAATGAACACCATCAAGGTAGTCAGTCAGCAATGAACACCATCAAGGTAGTCAGTCAGCAATGCAGCATCTACTCTGGTGGGTTGCCTCAGGATGACAGGGTACCGCAAGCTCCCTGCACACTGCCAGCATCAACACTGCCAAGGGACAAACCTTGGTGTGGCTGTGTACTGGACGCTGAAACGAGCTGTGCATCAACACTGCCAAGGGACACACCTTGGTGTGGTTGTGTAGTGGACGCTGTAACAAGCTGTGTACCAACACTACCAAGGGACACACCTCGGTGTGGTTGTGTAGTGGACGCTGTAACAAGCTGTGTACCAACACTGCCAAGGGACACACCTCGGTGTGGTTGTGTAGTGGACGCTGTAACAAGCTGTGTACCAACACTGCCAAGGGACACACCTCGGTGTGGTTGTGTAGTGGACGCTGTAACAAGCTGTGTACCAACACTGCAAGGGACACACCTTGGTGTGGCTGTGTAGTGGACGCTGCAACGAGCTGTGTACCAACACTGCCAAGGGACAAACCTTGGTGTGGCTGTGTATTGGACGGTGTAATGAGCTGTGTACCAACACTGCCAAGAGACAAACCTTGGTGTGGCTGTGTATTGGACGGTGTAATGAGCTGCGTAGGAAATGAAGCAGCAAAAAAAAAAATGATAACCATCTCCATACCTTTTTACTTTCAGTTAGCAAACGTGGTAAGGTAATGTTGCTTATAGCCTAGCTGATTGCAAAGGGCAATATCAGGGCTGTCACCACATTGATGTCAACTCACAAGTCTTTATTTCAACAACAAAAAAAGTAATTCACACAACCCTTTAAAACACACATTCTAAAAACACACTGGAAATTTTGTTAAAAGTCTTTCCTCCATAAACTCTTAGATCAGATGAAAAATGTTAATCTCTTTCAGAAATTCAAAGATCACATCAGGTGTGACATCTCTGAACAAGGTTTTCAACAAACATCGTAAGAACTACATCAAGTAGGAGAAAAATCAAAATTAAAGTGATCCTGACCCCTGAGATAGAAGTCCAGATCTCGACAGTCCCAGTCCTGGGGCAGAGTGACAGACGACGTGGCCCAGGAATTGACGCCGGCAGACATGGTCAGTTTCTCTGCCGCCACCGTCAACGACTGGCTACCATGGACACGAACATGGCCGCTGTTGTCACCCGTCACTTTCTTGGTCACCATGGCGACATTGTGACCTTCGAGGTCCAGCACTGCTCCACCTTTCAGGACAACCTGCGTGCCAGGAATGTTGAAACGTTAGCCAGTTTATGTGTGAGAACTTTTGTACATGTACACACCTGCATGCCAGGAATGTTGAAACGTTAGCCGGTTTATGTGTGAGAACTTTAGTACATGTACACACCTGCATGCCAGGAATGTTGAAACGTTAGCCGGATTATGTGTGAGAACTTCTGTACATGTACACACACCTGGCACATTTAAGTAAAACCACAGTCACAGGAAAGCATGAATGTGCGCATATATACACACACACACACATGTAAACACAGTAACGAAACACAGATAAACATAAGTGTGTACACACACATACACACACATACACACACACACTCTCACACACACACACACACACACACACACACACACACACACACTCACACACACACACTTTCTCGCTCACTTTTACAAATACACATGCAAGACAAGGGAGGTGTTCTGAAAAATGTATGCACACACATGTGTGAGCAACACCTGCATGCACACATTAGAACAAATATTTCACACACACACACACACACACACACACACACACACACACACACACACACACACACACACATGCGCGCACACACACACACACACGCACACACACACACAACATTCTTGCTCACTTTTACAAATACACATGCAAGACATGGAGACGTTTTGAAAATGTATGCACACACATGCATGAGCAACACCTGTGTGCACAGACATGCACAAATAGAACACACACACACACACACACACACACACACACACACACACACACACACAACACACAGAGATAAATAACGGCACCATACAAACGACCATCATGAGGTAAACCCACTTTCTACACCACACTCTGCAGAAGTACGGCGATCTGACCATGCCAGGGGAACCCATTGATAACAGGGCACTGCACAGCATGCTCTGTGCCTGTCCCTCTGTCCACTTACTACCTCCACTCTGTAGAAGTACGGCGATCTGACCATGACAGGGGACAGCATTGGTAACAGGGCATTGCACAGCACGCTTTGTGCCTGTCCCTCCCTCTGTCCACTTACTACCTCCACTGTGCAGAAGTACGGCGATCTGACCATGATAGGGGAACCCATTGATAATAGGGCATTGCACAACACGCTCTGTCCTGTCCCTCCCTCTGTCCACTTACTACCTCCACTCTGTAGAAGTACTGCGATCTGACCATGACAGGGGGACCACTGATAACAGGCCATTGCACAACACGCTCTGTACCTGTCCCTCCCTCCGTCCACTTACTACCTCAGGCCGCTTGCAGCACAAAGACCTCAAGTCCAGCAACGTCCGGAACGAAAACGACTGTGGACGACTCCGCAGAGACTGGACAAAAAGTTATTTCCTGCAAACTTGAACAGGGTGCAGGTACGCATCAAGTCTGTCTACCTATTCATGAAATAATGAATTATTCTGGATAACATAAAAAGTTCCCTTTATAAACTATGACACACCCCATCCGCCCCAATCAGCTCCTACCCAGAAGCGAGTTTGCCAGGGGCTCAGTTGGGAAGACTGGGACTACACAGTCAAGTTTCATACACTAAATGGATGCGTCTCTGAAAGAGTTGCTCAAATTTCATGACCAACACTGCAGGTGTCTGTATCTCTCTGGCCTGGTTGACGCCAGGATATGTTATGAAAGTAAGCATACAGTACAGCCCTGTCTCGCAGTCTCAGACCGGAATGGAAATCTGTAGCATCATCTTCATCATCCTCATTCTCATCGATCAGCATAAAAAAAAAATAAGACACACCTATTGTGGGTGCAATGGGGACAATCAACCAGAGTTCTCAAACAAACAAACAGCAGAAGTCAAGCACCCACTTCTCATCACCTCATTTTCGTCAATGCCTCATTACCTCATCCAGGTGGTGAGACAGGGACTGGTCCTGGGGTAGGAGGACGGCGGAGCCTGTGGCGGTGGTGAAGGTGGTCTGGTCCCAGGTGTCGGGTCATCCATCAGGTGTACCTCCAGTTCCGACAGCCCTGTGCGCGTCCTCTTGGCCTTCAGGTCAACACGATCTGGACAGGGCACACAAAAACCGTCATGCACAGGTGTGAAAGTGAAGGGGAGTAACTGCAGGTATCAGGTGCTGAAAGAAGGACGACATTTATCACTGAACTCCCTTGATACATACAAACACTGAACAACACAGAATGTAATGTAGGTGTTCAACAGGAAAACAAACTACCACCAAGTCAGTCAAATACAGCTGAATACACTGCAGGGCAGACGAAACTGCAGGGCTGAAATTTGCTTCTCGGTCGATGTATCTTGCATTTGGCTCAGAAAAACTTTGGCACTGACTGCCCGCCATGTTGCGGTGGATTTGCAGTGGGGTCTGTTGTTGTGGATTTCTCACAACTAGGCTGGCATTAGAACAACTGACTTGTCCCGTAGCCAGCAGTCACCCTGGCGAATGGTCAGTCTGTGTCTGAGTGGTGCACCTTCCGTATCACCAGTCGCTGGTGTGGACTTTTCACCCTTGTGAGTGCTGTGAACTTGGTAGGCGACACCTCGTAGGCTGTAACAAACAACACACTGAATACCTACAATCGACTTACACCATCACTGACAGTCAGAAAGTCATATATCAGTGTTGTTCAAGCACACGATGTCCAGAAATGTCAATATTCATGTTGTTCACAGCACACAGATCGTCCGAAATGTCAATATATCAGTGTTGTTACAAACACACAGATCGTCCGAAATGTCAATATATCAGTGTTGTTCAAAGCACACAGTCCAGAAATGTCAATATATCAGTGTTGTTCAAAGCATACAGTAGTCCAGAAATGTCAATATATCAGTGTTGTTCAAAGCACACAGTTAGTCCAGAAATGTCAATATATCAAGTGTTGTTCAAAGCACACAGTTAGTCCAGAAATGTCAATATATCAGTGTTGTTCAAAGCACACAGTTAGTCCAGAAATGTCAATATATCAGTGTTGTTCACAGCACAGTTAGTCCAGAAATGTCAATATATCAGTGTTGTTCAAAGCATACAGTTAGTCCAGAAATGTCAATATATCAGTGTTGTTCAAAGCACACAGATCGTCCAGAAATGTCAATATATCAGTGTTGTTCAAAGCACACAGTTAGTCCAGAAATGTCAATATATAGTGTTGTTCACAGCACACAGATCGTCCAGAAATGTCAATATATCAGTGTTGTTCAAAGCACACAGTTAGTCCAGAAATGCCAATAAATCAAGTGTTGTTTACGGCAACCATGACAACATGTACAGATCAGTTTGTGTTGTCAATAGCGAAGTGAACCATGACAACGTCAACATACTTCTGCTTTTTTCTGTTTTTTTTTCTCTTTTTGGTCTTGTCATCTTCCATGCCACCTCATCGACATTACCCCCATACTGCTTACTGCCCCCCCCCCCACCCCCCATCCACATACACTCCCTGCTCTGTCCCGCCACAACCCCAGCACCAGAAATCCACAGGAGGCAGTCAAATGTCAAATCATCATGAGGCAACCCAAGAAGGAGACACTGCACTGCTGCCGAGTCATGTCGGTGGTGTTCAGTGGTGCCTGTTCTGATCCAACATAGGCAGGACACCACTTACCAGGCTGCCCACTGGGAGTGATAACTGCTCAGTTGCAGAGCCAGCGGGAGTTAGCATCACTTCCGAAGGGTGCCACCATTTCCGTTCCAACCACAGTCTCCATGAACTTGCTGATACAGGCAACCTTGACATGAATTCATAAAGGGCGTAGACATGGGCCGAGGGTAAATCGAAACCAGAATCACCATTAGAGCAGGGCATGACGGGCCACAGAATTTGAGACCTTTTTCTGCTGACCAATGAGGCGGAGGATGATGGAGATGCAAGGGAGTTCCACTGCGGTCTAAGACGGCATGAAAGGGCGGTACTCTACACTTTCTTTCATAACATATGACAGCATGAACCAAGACCGAGAGATACAGACACCTGCAGCAAGCCAGGAAATCTAAATAACGCTTGAGAGACGCATCCATCAATGGATAAAAATCAACCATGCTTTCCAGTTTCCCACTGAACTCACATCAAACTCAACTCTGCACTGAGGCAGTCAAAGCAGACGTCAGCATAATACACCATCCTTAACACAGCTATGTGTAAAGAAAACACTGACAACAGTCTGTGTCATTCACAGCACAACGCAAGACAAAGACATGTCAAACCACTGGGGTCAAAGTTCAATATGAAAACATTACCAAACTTCTGTCGTTCACATCACAGATTATCGACAAATTATACTACTTTAGTCATCAAACATCCGAACATGAACAAGTTAACAAAGAATATAAAGTTCAGAGTACTGATACCAATAACAGCAAAAAATCATTTGAAGTTTATATCATCGATATAGCAGTAATAACAAATACAACAATTCATATAATGTTTACAGCACAATTAATTGTGACAGTTATCAAATCATATTATGTTTTCAACACAACTGATTGAGAAACTGATGAACTATATTATGTTTACAGTTTAAGATCACACCATTACCAAAAGATCAAATGATGTTTACAGCATAGAAGATGATGCAATAAAGGAGAGTAGAGCTATTTCAGAAAACAAACAACAACAAAACTTCTCATTGAAACAAATCATAGCAATCTGAAACTGAAGAGCCAACCATCACTCAAACTGACCTGCACAACGGGAAGATGTGAAGATGGCTGACCATCGTAGGATAAGGAAAGGTCAAGGTCATGTTGGTCAGCTGACTGGTGCCGATGTAGCTGTGCACCCTGTCCAAACTGCCATCAAAAATCCTGTAGAAATAGTAGTAGTGCCTGTAACTGTCAGACCACACACCGCCATTAGTCGTCACGGAAACATTGGCATAACTCCGCAGCGACGTGGAAGCATGCGAGCGGAGGGGAAGTGGAAGACCAGCTCCTGAGTGGTGTGAATCCTGGCGCTGGATGTGAATCCGCTGTTGCCCGGCGGTCAGCTTGCGGTAAACGCTGCTGCTGTTGGACAGGTCTTCGGTGTAGATGGTGCCGAGCCGCCATGCTGCGGCGAGGCGTAACCACCGTGGACGAACAGCTGACCTGAGAAGTGGTCGTCACCTGTGTGGTACAGAGCGATGCGGCCTCCCCCGCCTCCTCCTCCATTGGAGGACGCACCTGGAAGAAGGGAATAAAAGAAAAAAATGAAAACCAAACTGAAAAACAAACTTAACGATTGGAATCGTCGGTGGTAATTCATTCTTGTCAGCAGTCAACTCCACCTCAAAGTTCTTGCAGTTAGCGGAGATGGAAGACCGAAACATAGACAAGACAGATCACTCTAAAGGCTCCACAATGGAAGTAAAAATCTGTGAGTTGATCCGAGGGCTAAAGGTGAGCTTATTTCCTTGCTGAAAAAAAAAAAAAGAAATGAAACCAACACACATCTCACTAAACAGAAGCGACATAACAACAAAGGAAATTACACTGAGAGTCCAGGTAACAACTAGACACTACTGTGGTGGGGGGGGGGGGGGGGATTTAGCTCCCTTCTCTCCCTTTCTTTTTTTTTTTTTTTTTCCAAAATTTATTAACATCTTTATCATTTAGGTTGATGTTCTCACCAAACAGGAAACCAGCACTGGTTTGGACAGGTCAGTATAAGAACATTCAGACACTGAGAGCAAGAAGCCCAAGTTTTTTTTCTCAAAGAACTAACACACTCCCTTTTAAATTGTGACAAACACAGCAATAAAATGACATCAGCGCGTAAGTAGTTAAATGGCAGTTGCTAGTTTCTTTTTCTTTTCCTTTCTTTTTCAAATATGTGTGAAGATGACACTATGACATCATGATGTTAGTTACCAATGACTGTTGCAGAAGTAGAAGCAGTCCAGCTATAGTAATACCGGCAGCAGCTGTTAAGCAGCAAGTCCTCGTCATTGTAATACAACAATACTAAAAAGACAGTCATTTTACTTGTAACACCTTCTGTAGTCACTCTAGTATATAAAAACAACAACAATAACATCAGAATGCTCTTAACAGTAGCATCAATAGCAGTCACTGTAGTATAAGTGCTAATCCTAGTGACAGCAGAAGATGCATTATTAAAACTGGACATGCATGTACTGATAACTGCATTATTACTACTCAATTCAAAGGATTCTGTAGGACAGAACCAGGTCTCTAGAACACCTGTACCATGATTATCCTGGTCCTCGTTACCATGACCAAAGTATCAGCATAGCCATAAACACCCCCCGTCGTCATCTACATGAATAATACCACGTCACAGCACTGACCTCTGCCCCCGGTGACTTCAATGCTGCCCTCTCCGTCCAGGTGTTGGACATTCATCCAGATGCTGCCCCCGGCTCCTCCCCCTCCTGTATGACCTTGACCTGCCTCTCCATTGGCATGGAGACGACCTTCCACGCGAAGAATGTCCGAAACATTCATGTGAATTATACCTGCAAATTGAGAAAACCATTACTTGCCGTCACCTCACTACACCTCAATTCCAACTTTACTTAGGAGGCGCAGCAGCAGAGCGGTGATGGATTTCAGTGAAGTTTGGGCAAAAATTAAGAGGAAATGTCAAAAAATGCATTTCATAATAATCACCAGTAAAGGAACCTGTAACACAACCCAATCTGCCCAACATTGAGAGGGGCTGTCTGTAACACATCTTCACACTCTGATAGTGATCTGTCAAGAGACGCACAATAATGCCATCCAGAATCCTGGGACACCTCTGGAGTTGAGACATGTACCTGAATCAGAAAAAGAATCTTTTGGAAGACCACTGATTTCTAAGTGCATAAGCAGGTAACTGTAACCTGGAAGGGGGGGGGGGGGGGAATCAAAATAACTAATCCATGAATCCTTGAAAGGCCTCATTGTGAAATACTAAGAAATACGTGTGTATGGAGGCTGTTAACCCTGTGGCAAACAAGACCTGAGTCAGCATATTCAAGAACTTAACCCTCTTGACAGGCGAGAACCCGCTAGCGCCCAACCGGAAATCACACGGCCAAAACGCTGAGCAACTGCCAGCCCCGGTAAAACACATGGCAACAATGGGCGCCGCCATATTTCTCGTAGAAAAGGAAGTCTCGCGAGAACGTGACTTCCTTCTTCCTGTGGCCATTTACTTCTGTTTGCAAAAAACCGCGAGTCGATACGTGCCGTAGTTCTCGAGTTACGAATATTTTAAGTTTTGTGGTCGAAATGCTGTTTTTCGCCATCGCTAACCTTGATTTCTGCCGTTCTATAACGAGATTTAGTGATGAAGATACTGTGATTTGGGTAATCTTGTAGTTTAGCGTACTAAACTCAGGGGCCGTTCAAATGAAAACATAGAGGGTGTTTTACACTAACCTCGATGCGCTGAGTCGAATGCAACCTCAGCTAAGCTCTAACACCACTCCTTTTGCCACGAAACTGCGAGAAATGCACGGTAAGTAGTATTCCCGAACTGCACGCCATTTTGACTGCTGATCACAACACCCTCTATGTTTTCATTTGAACGGCCCCTGAGTTTAGTACGCTAAACTACAAGATTACCGTGATTTGTAGGATTTACGGCATAAGACTTAGTGAAAGTGCTGGTATTGAAGCTTAGAGTGACCTAGATTTCGACTGGGATGATGTTCCAGGTATGATTCGGAAGAACGTTCTGAAGAAGATTTTTTTTTTCCCCCAAGTAAATGGCTCATATGATATTCTTCAAACTTATGATATAGCAACATATATATTCGTAGGAATTTTTAAAATTATTTTCATTTCACTATTTCCTTTCCTCTCTTTTAATTAATTTTTAAATTGGGTAACCATGTTCAAATTACGGAGTTACTTACCTTGCCGATGGGTTTTCGGCGTAACTAAGCTCAGGTAAGGGCATACTAAAGACGGTTAAAAGGACTCATGAAGCGTACATCACACTTACAACAGTCCAGCCAATCAATCGGCTGACAAACCAAACCCTCACACATGTTGCTCAGAGGATCGAACCCAACACACACTGCATGAAGCAGACATAACCAAACCTTACCCCCTCCTCTTCCCCCTCGGCCGCTCGCTCCATTCCCACCGCGCTGCCCATCATGGACGGCATGTACAAAGAGTCGTAGCCCTTGGCAGTGTAGTACCCGTACTGCGAGCGACCTCCACGACCTCCATGGCCGGCCCCTGAGCGCCCAGATGTCCGTCCTGGTTGAGACCGGCTCCTGGACCTTGGGCACTGTCGTAACCTGTGGCGTCTGCTTCAAAGTCTCCTGCAATGGTGTTGGAGTGACTTTACATGTCTTGATTGATTCTGAACCAGTATTAAGTTGAAAATGGGGAAATATCTTGACAGAAACGGTCCACATAATGGCAGTTCTGTGTATGCAATGGAAACAATTTCAGCCGGCTTCATTATCATCATCACAAAGAGTGTGTGTGTGAATGCGTGTGTGTGTGCGTTTGTGTTGTGTGTGTGTGTGTGTGTGTGTGTGTGTGTGTGTGTGTGTGTGTGTGTGTGTGTGTGTGTGTGTGTGCGCGCGCATGTGTGGGTGTGTGGGTGAAAGTGTCGGTGATAGTGTTAGTGTGTGTGTGTGTGTGTGTGTGTGTGTGTGTGTGTGTGTGTGTGTGTGTGTGTGTGTGTTTGCTCCAATATATTTAGTTTAGACTACAAATACTTTTTTTTCTGCTGTAGCTGCTGCTGTTTGCATGTATCAGTTGGTGGTACGGGGGCAAGCCTGAGGTTTCCTGAGTAAAGTTACTTAGTTTGTTCTCTGTTTGTCCTGTCTGTATGTACACTATGTGAATGGGTACTGCAAAAAGCACCAGTCTGCAGTTAAGCGCATGTTCATATCCTTATTTGAACACCTCTTCAAATGAACCACCTCAAAAACCCACTCATGATACATGCCAATCTCACACAACACGAGACCCACCTGACAGATCCACACTGACATTGACAGCCGTCAGTCTCAGGTGATTGGTCCTCAAGATGCCCTTCCCTTCACCGTCACTCGGGTCACGTGCAGCTCCACCACCGGGCCGAAATCAGCCGTCAGAAACTCGGCACGGCCTCCGGCCTTCACGCTGACGTTGACCAGCGCGTAGCGACCTTCACCCTGACCTTCTGTCCTGCCGTGGGACCACATGTACAGCTGTGCGTCGTTCTCAACCGTGATCTCGTTGGCTCCCGCCACCGTGCCGTTGTTCTCCCAGAACACCTCGCGCATGATGACGTGACTCTGTGGCACTATCACCTTGCTGAATCTGTCACCAGGGGCATAATATCTTAGCATGTAGCATTTTGCGACGTTGTGTGAGTCAGGTAAAACCGACCAACATATGTTAATGTATGGCATGCACTATGCAGACGTTGTACAGTATTTTCCTGCAGCATTGTGCAGACTCTGAATGTGAACAAAAACCCACTATGGGCTGGTGGAAAGCGTTGTTTTGTTTTGCTCTACTTTGCGTTGTGTTGCGTGTGTGTGTGTGTGTGTGTGTGTGTGTGTGTGTGTGTGTGTGTGTGTGTGTGTGTGTTGTGCGTGTGTGTGCGCGCGTGTACGTGTGTGTGTGTGTGTATGTGTGTATTTAATGTCATTCCCTTTTCCATTCACATAATACAACACTTTGTAGTAGACGCCGACATCCAATCAAAACTGTTCACTCATTCAATTCTGTGCCCAAGCAATGCTCAGATGCCGCTGAACATCACAGACCTGTGCTCAACCAGTGCTGCATGGCAGGGCCACGGATCTGATGTACTCAAACCAGTGTTGCTCCAAAAACATACATGCTACCGTTTTGAACTTTGTTAAAAAAAAACTTTGATCATAACACATCATGGTTTTTAAGTCTCTGGATGAAAAGTGAGTCTGCCCTTTACATTCAAACACAGTTATATAAAAAGTGGAACAATGTTTGAATTTGTGTAACGCATCATAAGTCAAAAGATAATATGATGTGGAATTTTGATATGCTGCCACACAATTCAAATTTGTTATGACAGTATAGTGTCCCCATTCTGAACGAACAGTTTTCAAATGTTTAAAGTTGAAATGAAGTATGCAGTCTTTTAATGCAATAACAAAACAACATTTTTTATTCATCAAAATACCGAAAGTCCAAAAGCACATCATACTGCGTGAAATTGTTTCATCTCAATTATACAATCAATTAGCATTAACCATGTAATTTTTGTACAATTTCCTTTTACTGTTTGGAAAGTGGTGTTTGAGCTAAAGGAGTGTAAGTGAAGGGACCCGTTTCATTCCAGCAGATCAAGCCGAATTGTCCAGGCAGAGCAGGCTGTCCAGGTTGTACACTCAGAAGGGTGGAAAGGATTAATAACATACCACCAATCTTCAAAAGTGTTTGAAATATTTCCGCCAAATGACGTGGACAAACAAGTCACAAGACAAAAATCAGAACGCATTTCAGTCTTCTTCAGGCAAGATAAAGTACACCCAGGACATCAAAAATGAATTCTTGCAGTGAATTTGACAAGACAAGTGATGGCTCGTCCTTCACTCTCCTTGTCCAACTACACCCAGGACATCAAAAATGAATTCTTGCAGTGAATTTGACAAGACAAGTGATGGCTCGTCCTTCACTCTCCTTGTCCAACTACACCCAGGACATCAAAAATGAATTCTTGCAGTGAATTTGACAAGACAAGTGATGGCTCGTCCTTCACTCTCCTTGTCCAACTACACCCAGGACATCAAAAATGAATTCTTGCAGTGAATTTGACAAGACAAGTGATGGCTCGTCCTTCACTCTCCTTGTCCAACTACACCAGGACATCAAAAATGAATTCTTGCAGTGAATTTGACAAGACAAGTGATGGCTCGTCCTTCACTCTCCTTGTCCAACTACACCCAGGACATCAAAATGAATTCTTGCAGTGAATTTGACAAGACAAGTGATGGCTCGTCCTTCACTCTCCTTGTCCAACTACACCCAGGACATCAAAAATGAATTCTTGCAGTGAATTTGACAAGACAAGTGATGGCTCGTCCTTCACTCTCCTTGTCCAACTACACCAGGACATCCAAATGAATTCTTGCAGTGAATTTGACAAGACAAGTGATGGCTCGTCTTCACTCTCCTTGTCCAACTACACCCAGGACATCAAAAATGAATTCTTGCAGTGAATTTGACAAGACAAGTGATGGCTCGTCCTTCACTCTCCTTGTCCAACTACACCCAGGACATCAAAAATGAATTCTTGCAGTGAATTTGACAAGACAAGTGATGGCTCGTCCTTCACTTCCTTGTCCAACTACACCCAGGACATCCAAATGAATTCTTGCAGTGAATTTGACAAGACAAGTGATGGCTCGTCCTTCACTCTCCTTGTCCAACTACACCCAGGACATCCAAAATGAATTCTTGCAGTGAATTTGACAAGACAAGTGATGGCTCGTCCTTCACTCTCCTTGTCAACTACACCCAGGACATCCAAAATGAATTCTTGCAGTGAATTTGACAAGACAAGTGATGGCTCGTCCTTCACTCTCCTTGTCCAACTACACCAGGACATCCAAAATGATTCTTGCAGTGAATTTGACAAGACAAGTGATGGCTCGTCCTTCACTCTCCTTGTCCAACTACACCCAGGACATCCAAAATGAATTCTTGCAGTGAATTTGACAAGACAAGTGATGGCTCGTCCTTCACTCTCCTTGTCCACTACACCCAGGACATCCAAAATGAATTCTTGCAGTGAATTTGACAAGACAAGTGATGGCTCGTCCTTCACTCTCCTTGTCCAACTACACCCAGGACATCCAAAATGAATTCTTGCAGTGAATTTGACAAGACAAGTGATGGCTCGTCCTTCACTCTCCTTGTCCAACTACACCCAGGACATCAAAATGAATTCTTGCAGTGAATTTGACAAGACAAGTGATGGTCGTCTTCACTCTCCTTGTCCAACTACACCCAGGACATCCAAAATGAATTCTTGCAGTGAATTTGACAAGACAAGTGATGGCTCGTCCTTCACTCTCCTTGTCCAACTACACCCAGGACATCCAAAATGAATTCTTGCAGTGAATTTGACAAGACAAGTGATGGCTCGTCCTTCACTCTCCTTGTCCAACTACACCCAGGACATCCAAAATGAATTCTTGCAGTGAATTTGACAAGACAAGTGATGGCTCGTCCTTCACTCTCCTTGTCCAACTACACCCAGGACATCCAAAATGAATTCTTGCAGTGAATTTGACAAGACAAGTGATGGCTCGTCCTTCACTCTCCTTGTCCAACTACACCCAGGACATCCAAAATGAATTCTTGCAGTGAATTTGACAAGACAAGTGATGGCTCGTCCTTCACTCTCCTTGTCCAACTACACCCAGGACATCCAAAATGAATTCTTGCAGTGAATTTGACAAGACAAGTGATGGCTCGTCCTTCACTCTCCTTGTCCAACTACACCCAGGACATCCAAAATGAATTCTTGCAGTGAATTTGACAAGACAAGTGATGGCTCGTCCTTCACTCTCCTTGTCCAACTACACCCAGGACATCCAAAATGAATTCTTGCAGTGAATTTGACAAGACAAGTGATGGCTCGTCCTTCACTCTCCTTGTCCAACTACACCCAGGACATCCAAAATGAATTCTTGCAGTGAATTTGACAAGACAAGTGATGGCTCGTCCTTCACTCTCCTTGTCCAACTACACCCAGGACATCAAAAATGAATTCTTGCAGTGAATTTGACAAGACAAGTGATGGCTCGTCCTTCACTCTCCTTGTCCAACTACACCAGGACATCAAAAATGAATTCTTGCAGTGAATTTGACAAGACAAGTGATGGCTCGTCCTTCACTCTCCTTGTCCCGAGTGGTGTTCATCTTGCCTGAAGAAGACCTAGGAGGTCGAAACTCATCGTGTTTTGTCCACGTTGTTTGGCGGAGTTATTTCAAACACTTTTCAAGATTTGTTCAGATTCCTGCCTGCAGTCACCTCGCTTTGCGACCGACTTACCATAATTAACATCAACTAAAACAAATTTTTAAAAAAAGAAAGAGAGACAGAAAAACAAAGAAAAAGGGGAGAAACCGGCTGCATTTTAAACAAAAACGTCATAAAGAAATCCACCATCTATGGCTTGCTGCCGATCAAATTCAAACATGTTTCTTTACCCTTGAAAACATCGTATTTACCAAACACATATGGCCCCTTTGCACTTATTAATGAAACAAAACCTTTTTCCATCAATCCCTTAGTTTCATAATTACGCGACAGATTACTGGAAGGAAAATGCACACAGCTGCTATGTGTGTCTTATTTTCTCAACTTGGGTTAAAAAGTTGGCAGTAATGCCAGCTGGCACAGAATTCGAGAGTGCATAAGGTTTAGAAAAACTCATTTCTTCAGGCCAGATAATAAAAAAAAAAAAAAAAAAAAACAAGGGCTAGAAAAGCTTCATGATTTGCTTTCTGATCTCTCAGCTCCATTCCAAACCAGGCTTTCTACTCCAAACTATCTACAGTGCGCTGCATCGTGGCTTTGTGGCAACACTGACTGGAGGAGCCATCAGTTGCTCTCTTATCCCTCAGCAGATGAAATGTTCCTGAATTTCATAACAAGTTGGCAGAACAGTGCATAGACACCCAAGCAAACTCACCTGTATGCCGTCATGTTCAAGACAGCAGAAGAGTACATGGACACCCAACCAAACTCACCTATATGCCGTCATGTTCACAGGTACATAGAAGTTCTGGATAAATTTCATAACAAGTTGGCAGAACAGTACATGGACCCCCAACCAAACTGACCTGTAGGCCATCATGTTCACAGGTACATGGACCCCCAACCAAACTCACCTGTAGGCCATCATGTTCAAGATAGCAGAACAGTGCATGGATCCCCAACCAAACTCACCTGTAGGCCATCATGTTCACAGTACATGGACCCCCAACCAAACTCACCTGTAGGCCATCATGTTCACAGGTACATGGACCCCCAACCAAACTCACCTGCAGGCCATCATGTTCAAGATAGCAGAACAGTGCATGGATCCCCAACCAAACTGACCTGTAGGCCATCATGTTCACAGGTACATGGACCCCCAACCAAACTGACCTGTAGGCCATCATGTTCACAGGTACATGGACCCCCAACCAAACTCACCTGTAGGCCATCATGTTCAAGATAGCAGAACAGTGCATGGACCCCCAACCAAACTCACCTGTAGGCCATCATGTTCACAGGTACATGGACCCCCAACCAAACTGACCTGTAGGCCATCATGTTCACAGGTACATGGACCCCCAACCAAACTCACCTGTAGGCCATCATGTTCAAGATAGCAGAACAGTGCATGGACCCCCAACCAAACTGACCTGTAGGCCATCATGTTCACAGGTACATGGACCCCCAACCAAACTCACCTGTAGGCCATCATGTTCACAGGTACATGGACCCCAACCAAACTCACCTGCAGGCCATCATGTTCACAGGTACATGGACCCCCAACCAAACTCACCTGTAGGCCATCATGTTCAAGATAGCAGAACAGTGCATGGAACCCCAACCAAACTGACCTGTAGGCCATCATGTTCACAGGTACATGGACCCCCAACCAAACTCACCTGTAGGCCATCATGTTCACAGGTACATGGACCCCAACCAAACTCACCTGCAGGCCATCATGTTCACAGGTACATGGACCCCAACCAAACTCACCTGTAGGCCATCATGTTCAAGATAGCAGAACAGTGCATGGAACCCCAACCAAACTCACCTGTAGGCCATCATGTTCACAGGTACGTAGGTGTTGATGTCACTGAAGGCGAAGGTCTGCCGACCACCCACATGCAGCAGCGCTGTGCGGTCACCAGACAACTGCCCCATGTTCAGCCTCACGTCCTCCGTGCTGGTGTTGCTCAACAGCGCCACCTGGGCGTTCCCCTCGATGCGGACTTCGTCAAAGTCGTAACGGTGGTCCTCGCTGTACAGCCACGTCACCCCGCCAACAAGGTGAAGGTCGGCGTAACGACCCTCCAGGAGGTTGCGCAAGGGTTCGCTTCTGGTCTGGATGTCTTTAGGGTATGGGAGGCCAAAGTTGTCGATGCGTAACTGTCGGCGGATTGTCTCCCCTGTGCTGTGGTTGCGTGTCTCGATGTAGACGGTGCCCGCTCC
>CM031622.1:11100162-11110162 GCA_018398815.1 Conus ventricosus
TCCGTACACCTGGAGGATACACACATGCAAGCGCGCATAGGCACACACACACACACGTGTACGCACACGTGTACACACACCACACACACACACACACACACACACACACACACACACATACATACACCATACACACACACACATACACACACACACACATACTCACACACACACAAGCCAACACACACACACATTTTTACACACACACATTTTTTCTGTTGACAAACAGCATATGACGACTAGAAAGAGCTCGCCTATTTTTCTAAGTTTATGTCATAAAAACAGTGAAATCCAAAATGCTGCAGCTCCTTTAAATAACTAAAAACTGCACCCTCTCTGCAAGATTTTGGTCAGGAGAGCATCAGCTGGGGAAAAAACAACAACAACAAAAAACAGATTACTACTTGGAAGCACTGTCCAACCTTGAGAGGATCAGATGAAAAAAAAAAAAAAAACTACAACAAACAAAAATACAGATTATCATTTGGAAGCAGTTTCCAACCTTCTCTTGATTCATAACAATTAAAGGAAGCAGTATTCTTTGTGTCCTTCATGTCAGAGATTGTCGGTGGTTATCCACCTTGCTCAAGAACACCCAGCGGCTCAAACAAACAATGCAGTCCACCAGAGGTCCTCCCCAAAGTACAGAGGTCTTCCTCCTCACAGGTGTGCCTGCCAACTGTCTGATCAATGGCTCCTAGAGATGGGACACCTGGTGCTCCACCTGTGAGGGATGGGACGCCTGGGGCTCCACCTGTGAGGGATGGGACACCTGGTGCTCCACCTGTGAGGGATGGGACACCTGGGGCTCCACCTGTGAGGGATGGGACACCTGGTGCTCCACCTGTGAGAATGGGACACCTGGTGCTCCACCTGTGAGGGATGGGACACCTGGTGCTCCACCTGTGAGGGATGGGACACCTGGTGCTCCACCTGTGAGGGATGGGACACCTGGGGCTCCACCTGTGAGGGATGGGACACCTGGTGCTCCACCTGTGAGGGATGGGACACCTGGGGCTCCACCTGTGAGGGATGGGACACCTGGTGCTCCACCTGCGAGGGATGGGACACCTGGGGCTCCACCTGTGAGGGATGGGACACCTGGGGCTCCACCTGTGAGGGATGGGACACCTGGTGCTCCACCTGTGAGGGATGGGACACCTGGGGCTCCACCTGTGAGGGATGGGACACCTGGTGCTCCACCTGTGAGGGATGGGATGCCTGGTGCTCCACCTGTGAGGGATGGGACACCTGGGGCTCCACCTGTGTGGGATGGGACACCTGGTGCTCCACCTGTTTGTTGGGAAGTGTTGCTGGGAAACCCATCATCATCCATATGGAACTTGGTGTACAAGAGTCCAGTTTGCAGCCATATTGATCACCCAGGGCTGAGATTTACGTTGAACTGGCTTTGAACCCATAAATTTCAGATACACTGATAACCAATGATGCTCATTTTGTCATTATCTGCTCATACGAACTGTACAATTGTGCATTAAATACATAAAAGCCAAAAACCTGAAGAGGACAGGAGTATTTCACTTACAGCAGGCATGATGTGGAAAACAAGGTATCATTATGGACATACCTTAACAGTGTCGGCGATGACAGTGACGTCATTCTCATGGTGACCGCTGTCCACTTCAAACGTGCCTCCATCCTGCACATGCAGTGACTGCAGCGCCATCTGTCTGACCTTGCTGACCTCCCCAAGCCGACCCTGGCTGCCGAATCGAACTTTGCCTCCTTTGAACACGTACAAGTCTTCGATACCCGACACCTGCCAAGAAGATAAGAAATACCGCACCTTACTTCATACTTAAGTAACTATTAACATTTTTTAAAAAAAACAGAACAGCAACAAACCTGTTTGCCACACATAGTAAAAACGATTCTTCCAAACTAGAATTTTTTTTCATAACCCCCCTCACCACTTCAAATGCCCCTCTATGTCCTGGATACTTCTGCGACTTTGACCATCAAAATCATCAAAACCACACATCTCTCTCACATATAACTGCCCATAGCCAATCCCTATGAAAGAAATACCATCCATTTTTCTGCAATCCTTCTTTAACAGCATCTCTATTCCCAAAGACAAGACTTACTTTCAGCAAAGAGCACCAACATATTCAATGACATGCATGTTCTGCTACAGTTTCAATTCTTTTTTGTTGCAAGTGTTTCAAAATACGTAACTGTTCCCAGCAAATGTAAAATTTCCAAAGTAACTGTTAACTCGATGACTGTCTCAGTATGTAGCTGATACATTGTTGTTTCAGTATCATCAGATTCCTCAGTGTGTATCCCATATGTAGCAATGTTATGGGAGTGTTCCCTCGCACATCAGTCAGCCAGCTAATCCCTTTCCATCAATCCTGCATGACCAGCAAGACCCAGCGGCGGCACCACGGAATCCTGTTGGTGATCGAGTCCTTCATCCATCATGTCAGCATAGGTTAAGCTTGGGCTACAAAACCAGCGCACGTCTGATCACAGCTCTCTCAACACAAACGCATCCAACGTGGACAGTTCTTTCTCTCCTTTTTTTTTTGCGGTAAAGCCAAATCTACTGATGGTTGACTGATTTGATCAGTAGATATTCATCTTGAATTAGAGAAGACGGGGAGGAGTTCTCACCTTACTGGGAGGAAGGAGAAGGGGAGGGAATTTCACAAGCATTTCCTTTGATCAGTGGGCACATGGAGGGCAAAATCATGGAAATATGGTAGTTTTCATGTCAGTTACAGCAGAGGGGTCAAACAAATATTCAGCTTAAGCTCTGACACGTAGGAATTCAAAAGGGCAACAACTCTCCAGGAGCCATTAGGGTTAAAAGTTAAGGTTTCAGGTCCTGCAGTCTTAAAGCCATGGGGACTGTGAGCTTCACCCTGTCCAGATCTCTGCAGGTTCAAGGGCAGTGCCCATCCCTCTCTTTCCGCCACCTTCACCTTTCCTGACCCAAGCTGGGAAACCACTTAGGCCTAGATGGACAGAGAGGGTTTTCAAGCCTTAAAAATCTGACACCACCGGCAATTCAAATTCACAACCATCAACTCTGTGGGCAAAAGCTCTAACAATCTGACAACACACTTGTTTAATGGTTGACTATACCCCCCTCCCCCCCCCCCCCCCCCCCCCCCCCCAAAAAAAGGTCTGCACACTGACAATATAGGTTGTGTGCAATGGCATTTGACCAGTAAGAAGAGCACAGTTCACACTGAAGTTGGTCAAAATTTTTCATCGTCATCTTTCTAATGATTTGTAATCAATCTGGACAATGACTTTCAGGAGTATTGTCAGGCACGCTGTAGAAAAACTTATTTCAGTATGTTGGGAACAATACCTTTGACTCAAGCCAGACAATAAAAGTCTCTCCATGGAATGATCTACACTGCTGAAGAAAATGGCCTCCTGAAGACTCTACGAGTTCAAACTTTCAGAACTCTGCTGAAGAACTTTTTCGCTAAAAACGCACAGTCTGGAAGCAGCTCAGTTGATGAATCTTCCAAACCATCAGTAATGTAACATCATTTGTGCATGACAGTCACACCCAAACAAAAAGCTGTATCATACGCATGGTCTCAACATTTCCAAACACATCTGTTCCCACTAACATTTCATTACAGTCCCCAGTTCATGATTAGTCCGTCACTAGGGATGAAACCAGCCAACGTTCTAAAACTACCTGCCCTTCACCTAATCCAGCGATGAAGCAAACCATTCATGAACAAACAGGCAACAACAATGATCAGAAATGTAACTGGCCATCGCTGACTGCTGAGCCACCTCAGCTGAATTGAGACTGCCCATGCAGTTGAATGTCCGTGCGGCACTGGGTCGCAGACCCCAGAACACATCCTCCAACACTGTCCAGCCCAAGATGCTCTACGGCATCAAACCTGGTCAGAGGGCGCCGAGTGCAGATGCAGCTTTGGGGCAGCCGTCAAGGCCTTGAGAAGACTGTGCGACTCACTGTGGGGACAGGACTGAAGATCCCACGCAGCCAAATGAAAACTGACCGCAGAAGAAGAAAATAAAAAAATGTTCCATCACTGACCCAAATGTGTTCTAAAAACTCCCAACCATCTGTCCTCCAGGTATCCTTTTAATACTTCATGAATGTTGCATCTACTTCTGAATCAGTTTTTATATCAAAGATACCCTTACATGAAATAAAAGCTCAGGAGAAGCGACTGCCACATTACTGTTGTCTACATCGAGCACCTCACCACCTCAGACGAACCTGAGCCAAGGTGAAGAGCTGTGTGCCATAGAAGAAGGTGCGTGGAGGATAGGTGGTGTGCGTGTCTTCGTACGCCATCACGCTGAAGGGCACGTCAATGGAGGTGAAGTTGATGTGCAGATTCTGACGGTACCCCACATGGACCACACCTGTTGTAAAACAGTTGATTCAAATTGTTCATGTCACCAGGTTCACGGCACAGGAAAGGCCACATTCACTTTTTCTTTATGAGGTGCCCACACAAACACACGTTTACAGACTTACAAGCATACATTTGACTCCCGCATATGCATGCGGGTACACATACACACACACACATATACAAACACACATATACACACTCTCTCTCTCACACACAACCACACACACACACACAGAGAGAAACGTCAGTTTCATTACTTCACGGTCCAGTCACCTGTTTTTTGACAACAGAAATAGTTTGTTCTTGTCATTTGTGATGTTAGATTCTTATATGCTGCAGTCATTGATTTCTTATCTATGTATTGTTCCCCTTCTTTTTTTCTTTTCAACCAACAACACTTGATGTGGATAGGTGTTAAATAGGAAGAAAACACACACACACACACACACACACACACTTGCACAACTGGTGGTAACCCACATAAAATACGAAGAGAGAGAGAGAGAGAGAGAGAGAGAGAGAGAGAGAGAGAGAGAGAGAGAGAGAGAATAAAGACAAAAGTCCTAGCATGAAAAAGTTTCTGAAATGTGTGTTTTGGAATATGTTTCTGGCACCATGGCAATATTAAACAAAACATTTCAAAGACAGAGCTCTTATTAAAAAAAATTTCAAAATTCCGAAATGGCACCACCGCTTTAAGATACGATGACAGATTGAGGCAATGCAGAAGAAAACGAACATGCAAGCCACAATAACTTCTTAACACGTGATGGTGAAAGCAGTCAATGCTGATTTTGTGTCCACACTCAACCCCCAAATGACTTTGTGTCACAGTCTTCAGCACTGGCCAGGTCATGGGCACAGGTGTTGGATGGACATCCTGGGAAGGGACACTCACTCTCACTGGCTCTAGAACTGTGCAGTTATTCTCTTCAACATGGGGCTTAGTGGGTGATGTCCTTTGGGTCAGACCAGACACCACTACACACTACTAAAGTGACCCGACAGATATTTTCATGATGTCCTAATACTGACCACTCCATTACTAGGTGATGTCCTTTGGATCGGAACAAACACCACTACACACTACTAAAGTGGTTCATGAGATTATTTTCATGATGTCCTAATATTGACCACTCCATTACTAGGTGATGTCCTTTGGATCGGAACAAACACCACTACACACTACTAAAGTGGTTCAGGAGATTATTTTATGATGTCCTAATACTGACTGCTCCCTGTACACTGCCATTGCAAAAGCTATAATAGAATGCAGATCTGTTTTCCCCTAAATTTGACTGAAAAGTGTTCCCAATCCAAAATGAGAGTATTTTCAACAAAACAGGAGTGCTCCAACAAGAAAGTTTAGACCACACTGCAGCAAGTATGCATTGTTTGTATCAAAGCAGTGGAATGCTATATTACTAATGACTATGTTAAAAGTATCAGTATCATCTGTTTACATTAACACAGACCTGTTTACCCTAAAAACTACTTTTGGTAAACTTTTTAACAAAAATGAGTATATTTTCCACAAATGGGGGCCAGAATAGCTCAGTGGTAGAGTGCCGGACTTGTAATTTTGGTGAAACCGGAGGAGTGGGCTCGAATCTCTGCTGGGCCGTTTCGGTACAGGGGTATTTTTCCCTGGGAGTTAACACTGGTTCTGACTCCATTTCCCATACAGTCCTTCGAATGAGACTATAAATCGAGGTTGTGTGTGTGAACGCATGCATAACATCGTGCACACACATAAAATCCCATCAACAACTTTCGGAAGAGAGGGCCAGTTTGGCCGTTCGTATGGATGACACGTTACATATAGCATGCACCTTCCCCGAAGTTAGAGTATGGCTGCCTTAATGGCGGGATAAAAAACGGTCATACACACAAAACTCCACTCCCTTTGTTGCGTAGATGGGATTAATTCTTGCCTATCTTCACAGGGTGTGTCTGCAGAGTATGTGCGCTGGTGACCTACTTGTTTTTGAGTGAACCAGTATTTTAGGAAGAGAAGGAGTATCCTTCATTTTGTTTTAACCTGCCATTACATTGCAAACACTTCTTATCGGTAGTGACCACCTGATCTTGCACGGACTACAGAACAACAGGTTCCTTCTGATACAAACGACTTTCAAACCTGATTCATCAGCACTTTGGCACACACTGATGATCTCTTGCCGGTGTTTCGACGTTACAGGGCATGTTGTCAAAGAAACGGACACTGCAAAACGAGATTTCGCACGTAGAAGTTAGCAAGAGTTGTTGCTCTTTGGTCAAAGCTTCTGCCGCAGTTATTTCCCCCAAGTTCAATTAGCGCTCAAGAACTTGATCTCCAGAATTTCTTTTCGACGTACTTTTTAGTTTGCCATATTTTCGCTAAGCACACGTACACAATACGGTGAAATTGTATGGGTAAACAGGTCTGAGGATGGGCCTGGGAACAGGTGTGTATGGAGGTGCCAAAATGAGCAGTGCAGGCACCATACCAACGACAAGGATGATAAACGAGACAGGTTAAAAAAAAAAAACCCAACAACAACAGACAAACGTGCTCCATTCCAGCCTCAAAAGCATCAAACTCAAAGGTCGTGACCTGTAGAAATCTCCATAGACCGTGCCGATGTCGGCGAGGAAGGCTGTGTTCTGCTGGGCCCCATCCTCAAAGACCAGATGGCTGCCCCCTCCACGTGCAGAGACTCGAACTCCAGCTTTCCGCGCGACTCGCTGACCTTCACCCAGGTCGCTGCCCCGTGCAACTCGTCCTTCTCGTATCTACATGAGCACATCAGAATACAGGTGAAACAGAGACAGACAGAAAGTGAGAGAGAGGTAGGGAGAGAGAGAGAAAGAGGGGGGGGACGGAGAGGGAGAATGGGGAGGGGGAGAGAGGGAGGGAGGGAGAGCGACAGAGAGATGGACAATGCAAGACAGACAGGAAGAGAGAGAGAGACAGGGGTAGAGGGAGGGAGGGAGCGGAAAAGAGAGAGAGGGGGGTGCAATGCAAGACAGACTGGAAGAGAGAGAGAGAGAGAGAGAGAGAGAGAGAGAGAGAGACAGACAGACAGACAGACAGAGACAGACAGACAGACAGACAGACAGACAGACAGAGTGAGTTGGACAATGCAAGACAGACATACAAGAAGAGAGGGAGAGAAGAGAGAGAGAGAGAGAGAGAGAGAGAGAGAGAGAGAGAGAGAGAGAGAGATGGACAAAGACAAACAGAAAGAAAGAGATAAAGAGATGATAAAATTCTTTATTTTCGAGGATAATGGATAAGCGCTGACGCACTTTTTTTTTTTACAGCCAATGCTCGCCCTGAGTAGGGACAACAACATACAGTGAAATAAAACAGTGCATTAAAACAAACAAACACACAATCATGCAATCATAATGGACCATCAAATGAAAAGAAAAGAGAAATGAAAGAAAAAACAACGAAGGGGAAGAAGAGGAGTGGGTGGTGGGGTGGGGTGGGGGTGGGTGGGTGGGGTGGGGTGGGGTGGGGTAGGGTGGGGTGGGGTGGGGGAGCACAGAGAAATGTACTAGAATGGTTATCAACTAGCAAGCATGCATAAAAACAGACAATGAAAAATGGATATGACAAAGTACGCACAGAATTTGGAACACAGAGACAGAGAGAGAGAGAGAGAGAGAGAGAGAGAGAGAGAGAGAGAGAGAGAGAGAGAGAGACAGACAGCCAGACAGACAGAGAGAGAGAGAGAGAGAGAGAGAGAGAGAGAGAGAGAGAGAGAGAGAGAATGGGAAGTAAGGGAGCGGGGGACATGAAAAATGGGAAGAAGCAGCAAAGCACAAAGAGTAATCATCTTAATGAGAAATGGGAAGAAGTGACGAGGCACAAATGAATTCGTTTTTCATAAGGCATGGAAATACGTATAAGGTGCGTGACATAGTGACATGCAATTAAAAGTAAAGAGAGAGAGGGGGAGGGAGGGAGGGATGGAGGGAAGGGGAGAGAGGGAGGGAGGGGAGAGAGAGAGAGAGAGAGAGAGAGAGAGAGAGAGAGAGAGAGAGAGAGAGGGAGGGATAGAGGGAAGGGGAGAGAGAGGGAGGAGGGGGGGGAGAGAGAGAGAGAGAGGAGGGAGGGAGGGATGGAGGGAAGGTGTGAGAGAGAGAGGGAGGGGAGAGAGAGAGAGAGAGAGAGAGAGAAATGGACAGAGCAAGTCAGACAGACAGGAAAATCAGAAGAGAGACAGAACAGAGACGGTCACGAAGTGAAATAGTTTTATTAAGGCTACTCCTAAGTGAACCATAAGTCCACCCCGAATCTACATCACAAGCTTAGGACGGACTGTGGTTTCTGTCTTCACTGACGCTTGTGATCCATGATCTGCTTCACAGAGTTATGAAGAACTTTAAAGCTGACCCGAATTGTAGCGTGAACAATCTTTTCTCAAGGTTAGTTGCAAAGTGACGCGACTGCAGGTAGAAATCTAAACACATCTTAAAAATTTTAAACACTACATCCACAAAACATGAACAAATGAATCACAAGACAAAACACATTTAGAGTTCTTACGTCTTCTTCAGGCAAGATAAACAACACTCAAGACAATGAAAATGAAGACAGAAATCATTCAACGCCCATCGTGCGCCGAATTTAATGAGATAAGTGACTGCTTGTTCTTCATTTTCGTTGTCCCGAGTGTCGTTTCTCTCGACTGAAGAAGACCGACGAGGTCAAAATGTGTCGTGTTTTGTCTTGTGATTCATTTGTTGATGTTTGGCAAATATAGTACTTCAATTTTCAAAGACTTTTTTCGCGGGACAGACCACAGTTTGCAAAAAAACTGCTTGCTGCTGCATGACTGAGGCATCTTGTTATGACTGCTGAACCTGGCACTGTTTGGAGCCGTGAAACTGATTAATCAGCAATCTTTTGTCCAACATTTAACTTATTTCCGAAGCACCAAGAAATTGAAACGCTTCAGCCCAGTGGAACAAAAATGTTTACTCATGACTTGACAATGGAAATATAAATCAAGCACCCACAAGCTAATTTTCATCGCACGAGAGTTACCAGTTTCATTTCCATCAAAGGAGAGCTTTACAAAGTTACTTCCCTTTGTGAAAACCCAAACAGTTCCAAGAACATACTGAATAAATCTTTCTTTTTTTCACGCAAACCTAGGATCAAATGATTGATCTTTGACTGCAACCTGAAAGATCAGACAACAAAGGACAAAGCTAAGATGATTGATCTTTGACTGCAACCTGAAAGATCTGACAACAAAGGACAAAGCTAAGATGATTGATCTTTGACTGCAACCTGAAAGATCTGACAACAAAGGACAAAGCTAAGATGATTGATCTTTGACTGCAACCTGAAAGATCAGACAACAAAGGACAAAGCTAAGATGATTGATCTTTGACTGCAACCTGAAAGATCAACAAAGGACAAAGGACAAAGAAACAAACAAAGACAACAAAGGACAAAGCTAAGATCACTAAGACTGTGAAACCTGATGAACTTGGTCCATGATCTACAAGTTTGCTTAATTACAAACGGCCTTTAGGAATCTGTGTTCAAGATTCTGAACGTTTCTTTAGTGTAGTTCATCCATAAAAAACTGTGGGAAGGGGTACAGTCT
>CM031622.1:11115162-11117662 GCA_018398815.1 Conus ventricosus
AGAATGCTCTGTGATGTCTCTAGTGCTATAATAATGATAAGTAGATTTTATAGGAGTGTCGGGGCTTTAGTTATCTCTGTTGTGGTAATATTGCTGGGTTGAGTTTTATCTAAACGGGCTAATGAGGACCGAGAAAAGAGGTCTCCATTTGAGTGTGGCTTTGATCCTGTTAAGTCGGCTCGTTTACCTTTCTCTCTTCGTTTTTTTTTTGCTTGCGATTATCTTTCTCATTTTTGATATTGAAATTGTTTTACTTTTTCTGATTTTAGTAAGAGTTGGAGGTGAAATATCGATAGGACTAATTTTAGGGTTATTCACTTTTTATTAATTCTTATTGTTGGGCTCTTTCATGAGTGAAATGAAGGATCTTTAGACTGGGCTCAATAAGAGAATAGAGAAGAGACTTGGGGTGAAGCAGGGCTGCTAACTTTGCTTCGGTAATTCGATTGTATCCCTCTTCTTATGTTTTCAAGCCTTCTGTTTGGGTTAATATTTTTGTCTGTAATAGGTTTGGGACTATGTTATCCCTTTCTTCTGTACATTGGTTGGGAATTTGAGCAGGTTTAGAAATAAATTTGATTGGATTTTTGCCAAAATTAATTTATCAAAAGAAGATTTCTGAAAGAGAGTTCTGCCGTTAAGTATTTTATCGTTCAGGCGCTGGGGTCTAGGTTATTGATTTTTGGGATCTCTTAGGGTTTAGAACTTCCTTCAGATGGGATGTGATTTCTGGGGGGGTTAGGAGGAACCTTAGGTCTTTGTGCTCTAGTGAGAGGCTTGTCAGTAAAATTAGGAGTATTCCCTTTTCACTACCAAGAGTAATGGCTGGCCTGTCTTGGGTTTCATGTATGTTGCTGGCAACTTGACAGAAGTTGGCTCCATTGTTTTTGCTTCTTTCTTTGTGTGAGTTAAGTGAGATAAAAGAGTTACTTGTCTTATTTTGTGTAATAAGTGGAGGAAGAGCCTTAGTTGGAGGTATAGGGGGGCTAAATCAGACACAAATTCAAGCACTTCTTGCTTATTCATTTATCGGCCATTTAGGATGAATAACTTTTGCTATATTACATAGAGAGTGATGTATAAAATTAATTTATTTATTTATCTCGGTATTACTATGCAGACCTCCCAGAATGGAAGAGTCACCCAGAAATCATCAGCAAGAGTGGCATGAGACCAGACATAGTAGTCCACTCTAAGTCAACCAAGCAGCTGATCATGATCGAGCTCACGGTGTCATATGAAAACAGAATGGAGGCAGCTCAAATCTACAAGACTGAAAAGTATGCTGATCTGCAAACAGCCTGAGGAGAGAAGGCTATCAGGTCAAAGTCCTCACTGCAGAAATTGGAGCTAGGGGATTTGTAGGAACGTCTGCATACAGCCTCATGAAACAGCTCTCAGTTGCAGGGAAGGAAAAAACCAGAGCCCTGAAAGCAATGGCAGAAGCGGCAGAGAGGTGTTCAAGCTGGATCTGGTCAAGGAGGAACAAAAGTGAACTTCATAAGGCTTAATTTCCCTACAAATATCAGGTGTCCCTGTGGCTCATTGGTTAAAGCGCGAGTCATTAAGTGGAAAATGAGCATCTCCAGAGGGTCATGGGTTCGAATCCCAGCCATGGCTCGTCCCAAGATGGAAACAAACAAAAAAAGGGGCAGCAGAGGGACATCCGGAGTCATGAACCGGGTGTGGCCCAACCCCCCTAGAGTGTCAGGAGATAAGGCCGAAACACTTGCTTGAAGGGGGCTTCTCTTCTGAGGACTCTCTGCTGCCACGCTCTCCACGAGTTTCTTTCTACTCTTTATTTGTAAGTTTGTGGTTGAAAGATTCTAGGGCTATGAAAGATGTTAGCAGATTAAAACATTTCAAGATTTATCATTTAGTAATCATGCTGCTTCTGCTTTCTCTCTCCAGCTTGCCTCCGCTTCTGGTTTTATATCTAAGTGACTAGTGGTATTTATTGGTAGTGGTGGTCCATTTTTCATTTATTATTTTTTTGCTTATTTTAGGGTCACTTATAAGTTTGTTTTATTATTTAAGATTATTTTTTTCTTTTTTCTTGAATTCTTTTAAGAATAATAATAGGGAATTAGATATTGTTGCGAGAAAGAGAGTTGTTGTTACGATTTCTATACTAAATGTTGTGGGAGGCGTGTTAATCTTATTGAGCAACTTTGCAGAAGGGGTGTAATGCGATGGCTATTTTCTACAAATCATGAAGACATTGGGACATTGTATAATTTATTCGGATATGATCTGGGTTGGTTGGAACTGCCCTTAGGTTGCTGATTCGTGCAGAATTAGGTCAACCGGGTGCCTTACTTGGAGATGACCAGTTATATAATGTGATTGTGACAGCCCATGCTTTTGTTATAATTTTTTTCTTAGTGATGCCTATGATGATTGGGGGTTTCGGAAACTGATTGGTACCTTTGATGTTAGGAGCTCCAGATATGGTATTTCCTCGTTTAAATAATATAAGTTTCTGGCTTCTTCCTCCTGC
>CM031622.1:11122662-11142662 GCA_018398815.1 Conus ventricosus
TGGCAGTCAGTCTGATGTATCAGCAACAAACTGTAAGTCAGTCTGATGTATCAGCAACAAACTGTCAGTCAGATGTATCAGCAACAAACTGTCAGTCAGTCAGATGTATCAGCAACAAACTGTCAGTCAGTCAGATGTATCAGCAACAAACTGTCAGTCAGTCAAATGTATCAGCAACAAACTGTCAGTCAGTCAGATGTATCAGCAACAAACTGGCAGTCAGTCACATGTATCAGCAACAAACTGTCAGTCAGTCAGATGTATCAGCAACAAACTGTCAGTCAGATGTATCAGCAACAAACTGTCAGTCAGTCAGATGTATCAGCAACAAACTGTCAGTCAGATGTATCAGCAACAAACTGTCAGTCAGTCAGATGTATCAGCAACAAACCGTCAGTCAGATGTATCAGCAACAAACTGTCAGTCAGTCTGATGTATCAGCAACAAACTGTCAGTCAGATGTATCAGCAACAAACTGTCAGTCAGATGTATCAGCAACAATCTGTCAGTCAGTCTGATGTATCAGCAACAAACTGTCAGTCAGATGTATCAGCAACAAACTGTCAGTCAGTCTGATGTATCAGCAACAAACTGTCAGTCAGTCACATGTATCAGCAACAAACTGTCAGTCAGTCAGATGTATCAGCAACAAACTGTCAATCAGTCAGATGTATCAGCAACAAACTGTCGGTCTTTTTTATGGATCATACTTTATATAAAAGTAGACTCAATGCATCCTTTGCTTCTGCATCCTTCCTCTGTTTCCCATGGTGCTTTTGATACTATGTACAATGTGACAGACTTCTCTCACACCTCTGTGTCAGTCTTTTAGGCACAAAAAGTGGAATCAACACAATGGTCTGAAAACACTTTGGTATCTGCTAGCGTTTCCAGTAAGGAGAGTGACTCACTGCATTGAACCCGTGGATGACATTGTTTCATTGGTAAATCAAATGGGGCACCCGGGAGACCACAGACCTTTGCCACGTTGAACAATCCTTCGCATGCGGGATCTGGGTTGCATTGCAATCGGCACCGAATCGTCACAATCATCGATATGAATGCATGGAAGAATCCCGACTATGGTCTTTCACCGAGATCCATGCATTATTTCTACAGAACTTTATGAAAATGCTGAAAACTACCTAAAGGTGCAATGCTAAGTTAAAGAAAGTGAAAGACATCTGGTCCCATCTTTGATTCAAATCACAATAAAAATGTAATTAAGTTTCGTTCAAATCAATCTCATAGTTCCTGTATTACCGTCTTGACAGACAAACAAAGCAGCAGACACGAATGAAAGCATAGCTTCCTTGGTGGGAGTAACAAGCTTTCCTAGCTGTAAAGACACTGAATCCAGTTACAGAGGTAAATCAACCACAAGGTTTCTTGCAGCTTTCGTTGGACATTTCAGTATTAAGAGTTACCATGCTTACATGAGAAAATGAGAGTCGCTATGAGGCTGGCCAAAACTAAGTCATCAGCTAATAACCGACAAGTAGGGTAACTCTTGTTTCCATGGGAACAAGAGCTACGCTGTGTCTAATATCATCTGGTGATGAAAAGACGTTAAATAAACCACTGAACTGAACTGAACTGAAGAGCTACGCTACTTGTTTGTTATTTACTGTTTATTGTTCCCTGCTTTGTTTAAAATTTCCCCTCAAAGTCATCAGCTGCATGTTTACATGAATTTGCAGTGCTGAAACACGAGTTTCTGTCACACTAGCACCATATGAGAGTTAGGGTTCTGACATTTGGAGACTTCTTGCAAAGAAGGAAGTCATTGGGGGCAATGGGGGGGAGAAGGGTTGGTGGAGGGCACAGAAGCTGAAGGTTGAGTACTGTTTCCAAAGCAAGGAGCACCCTCACAATCTGTTTAAAGAATTGCTGCAATGAGACTTTGGTTGTAACCTTCACAAATCTTTCAAGCACAGACCCAGAAAATGATACCTGGGCTTCTGAGTTTTCTGGTGTCATGAGTTCCATCTCTAAATGCGTTTAATGAATTATCTCATGGCAATTGTATACCAGCTTATGATAATTAAGTATAGGTCACAAACTAGACACATGACTGATTTCTGGCAATATCTCCAGGACGGACCATTCAATTTAAAAAAAAGTAAAGAAAAATGACAGAAAACATCCCTGCCACACAGAAAGATGACTGATCTGTTCACCAGGTAGGTCATTCACCTGTGTGACCTTGACGGACAGAAAACAGACATACCGGTGATGTTGACGGTGTGGATGATGATGCTGCCTCCGCTGCCTCCACTGGACAGAGCCAGGTCATCGCCCTTGACCTGCCGGCTGTTCGCTCGGATGTAGCCATCCACGGTCAGCGTGTGAGTCACGTTCATCACCAGGTGACCTCCACCTGAACCGGCCATACCAGGTGATCAACCGTGCAAGATTTCGTCATCTTGTGACACGTTGCTTTAACACTAAACAGCAACTGGTCAATGGTGCGTGCCGACTAGAACCGCTTCAATGCAGTTCTATGCCACCATCAGCTTGATGGCTGTTGGTCTCTGGCTTGCAAGTTCTGATGGTATGAAGTTGAAGTCCTTATAAAAAGAAAAAGAAAAAAAAGCAGTGTGTGTGTGAGTATGTGTGCGTGCATGTGTGTGTGTGTGTGTGTGTGTGTGTGTGTGTGCGTGTGTGTGTGTGTGTGTGTGTGTGTGTGTGTGTGTGTGTGTGTGTGTGTTTGTGCCTGTCACGGACTGTGCTACGGTGTTCAGTGTCAGTTTTATTATAACCCCATGGACCACACTGGGGGCACTCTATGCTGTCATCACACAGACCAGAAAATAACATACTGTCTCGCAAAACACACACACACGCACGCACACACACACACACACACACACACACACACACACACACACACACACACATGCACACACGCACACACGCATGCGCTCACACACACAGACACAGACACACACACACACACACACACACACACACATGCACGCACGCACGCACGCGCTCACACACACACACAGACACACACACACACTGACCAATGCCTCCAGTGTGCCCGGCCCCACCACTGCCATACTGGGAAGGCGAGTACAGGTCACCATACGGGTGGTTTCTAGGCAGACGGCAGGTCACGTAACCGTCGCACTGGCCACGACCTCCCATGCCGCCATGCGACGCTCCGCTGCTGCCCAGTCGGTGAGACACGCCAGGTGCTGATGGATCACATATCACCATAGCAGTACAACGTGTGTGTGTGTGTGTGTGTGTGTGTGTGTGTGTGTGTGTGTGTGTGTGTGTGTGTGTGTGTGTGTGTGTGTGTGTGAGTGTGTGTGTGCATGTGCCTGTGTGTGTATATGTGCGTGTGTGCGCATATGTGTGTGTGCATGCAAGTCAATGTGACTGTGTTATGGTCAGAGATGCATTTATGGTGATACAGCCACACAAAAAGTGTTTCAGTATACCATTTTCACATAACTTACTACATAGATTACATGAATGTATATTACAGGTATTTCACTCTTCTGGCAGAACTGAAACTTGCCTATGTTTACCTTACTTCTTCACGTGCCATTTCAAACTGTCAACAAACTTGCCTATGTTTACCGCACTTCTTCATGTGCCATTTCAAACTGTCAACAAACCTGCCTATGTTTACCACACTTCTTTATGTGCCATTTCAAGCTGTTAACAAACTTGCCTATGTTTACCACACTTCTTCACATGCCATTTCAAGCTGTCAACAAACTTGCCTATGTTTCCCGCACTTCTTCATGTGCCATTTCAAACTGTCAACAAACTTGCCTATGTTTACCACACTTCTTCACGTGCCATTTCAAGCTGTCAACAAACTTGCCTATGTTTACAGCACTTCTTCACGTGCCATTTCAGAGCTGTCAACAAACTTGCCTATGAACTGTCCTGCTTTTGCAGGTTACATTATTTGACAGACGCAAAGCTTCCGAACTTTCCTCTAGCCCCCTGTGTTGAAGAACCTCTTGTCCCTAGGCACCGCCCGTCCACACTCTCCAAAGTTACGCTCTCCGCGCTAAATATCACCTAGTGCTGGGCTCAATAGTCTGGGTGCACCACAAGACACAGAACTTTTTTCTTCATGATCAGAAACTAGTCCTAGGTATTTGACATCGAGTTAATCTATCCAAAACTGCTTGTTATCCAATTAGGGGTCTGATTCAGAAATAAATCTAAATACAACGAGAAGAAAGAAACCAGCAAAACAGTGAAGCCTGCCGTGTATGCGACGTTTCAACAACCATGCACAGCGAGTGTGGCCTGGCTAACACTGGCTCTGAGGGTAGACACAGAGTCCACAGCAAATCTCTGTGTGTGGATTTGACAGCGTGCTATTCTATATGATTTGTGTAACTGACATGTCTAAGTTAACTTGAACTATCTCGAGAGGATAAGAACAGCAGCGGCGTCTGCTGATCTGATGTCTCTGCCCCGAATCACCACAGAGATGCCAGCGTCACTCACTGATGGTCATTATCATCAATAGCAATCAAGACATGGAAATCTATTCTAACAACTTCTATACCAAAATTTATCCTTATAACTCCTGTACCACAACGCCTGGGGATCTCGTGTCAATCAAAACCCACCCTACATGGCTTCCACTGTCCTCTTCAACATCGTTTCTACAGACACCAGGCGCTGTCCCTCTTCCAATTCACCTGAATTCCATCGTACATTACACTTAACAATTCATTTAAACCTTTAACCACAATGTTTTTCATCTTCTGTTACAGATTTTATCCACTACTCAGCTTTCTACATCCCCTGTGTCATTTAAAAATGCTGACACAAGCTTACTTGGTTTGAATTCATTCCAGTTTTATCCAAGGAAACAGCTTCTCTTCAATCAGATTCTGTCAGCAAACATGAAGTTTCTCCAATCTGCTTTCTTTCAACCCCTGTCTACCTCCAGAACACCACGTTTGCTTTCCATATTTAGCCATCGTTCACACTGCCCACCCATCATCAAAAAAAAAAAGACATTGCTTGCCTGGTCCCTGTTCGGTGAGAAAACCTCCATCGCTCACGTCAATGACGCCCCCATCATCCACCGTGACATCCACCGCCCTGATGGACAGGTCCTTGCCCTGCACGGCTCCGCCCCCTTCCACCGTCAGCCAGCTGAACCTCAGGTCATAGGTGAAGTGAGGGGCGAACGGTGCCGAGGCGTTGATGGCTGAGCGAGCCTTCACGACGGTGGTTCCTTCGATGACGTAGGACAGCGGCGGTTGGGAGGCAGTGGAGCCGGTGGGAAACAGTCGCAGCTCTCCTCCAGCGATGAGGGTCAGGTTGTGGATGTGGTCCAGAACGCCCTCAACCTGTGTGGGTGTGTCACATGTCCAGGCACAGTCATCACAATGAACTCTTCACATCATGAATGACTCTTCTGTTAAATGTGTTTTCACTATAATTAGTAATAAATATACGCCGGGGGGGGGGGGGGGGGGGGGAAGGGGGGGGAGTAACCATGCATTGGCACACACACACACACACACACACACACACACAGATAACATAAAAAATATATGCACACATACAAACATGCCTACCTATACATATACCAGCATACTACACTACATTACGATATCAAATAATCACAAAATTTAAAACCAAATCATAGTAGAAGGCCAATAGGACTATTCAATATACTTTGTCCAATGCCATACACTTTAAGTAATTGATTGTATAATACAGAATCAGCAGATAATCTATTGCCTAAATTGTACTGCTTCTCAAAATACAATGCGTTCAGAATCTGGTCTTTGAAAAGACTGTGTGGAATGGAAATTAAAACCACCACACACATCCCACAACTCTGAATGAGATCAACATTAGCATGCCAACAGCATCAGCAACAAACAGCTCACTGCAGTTCATGTTATAACAAGGGTTTGGTCTTTGGTGTCTTGCATATGATGAATCGGAAAAGGCACCACAGAACACCACTGAAGTGACTGATACGGCAGCAGTGCAGTGTCATCGCTGGTGGGTGGCCTCGTGAAAATCTGATACCGATTCCTCCCAATGGATTGCTGATGCTGAGGCTATGACTGGATGGACATGGGTCTGACCATGTGTGTTGTGTGTGGGGGGGGGGGGGGGGGGGATGGGGAGGGGGGTCCAAAATAATCAGAGTGGAAGTAACGTCAACAAGAACTGAAGAAGCACAAAAGATGAAACAGCAAAATAAATGAATAAATAAAATAAAAAAATTTTAATCCCTTCAACCCTTTCAGCATCTATAAGAATTAATGGCAGACCCAATAAAAATAATAATAATAATAATAATAATAATAACAGGGCTTGGCACCAAGACTGTGTTTCTGCACCAACTCAAGTGATGCGACTACATAGCCGACAGCTCACCATTGTCAGACGAAAAGACTGTTTTTATTGATTGGTTTTAAACCACAACCTCTTTTGCTTTGCTTCACGCAAGGGAGCCAGAGAATCTCCTCAGAAAAGACAAGGTTATAAGCCAAAGACTGAGTCACTGTAAACTCCAGTGGTGCCAGGAAAACCTGGGATTCCAGTACAACTGGTTTCCAAGGGGTAAAGCAAACACAAGGTATTGCCACTCAGGTGTCTGCATGCCACTCTTTCATCTGTATGGACAAAACTTTCAGCATTCATAGCAGGTGCTGGTATCACTCTGTGAACATCTTACACCAACAACACTCACACCAAAGGACCATCTCAAAGTGATTGTTTACGTAACGCCCTGCCCTGCGCTTAACATTTTCCTCTCTCATTTCCAGTGTAATCTTTATGTTATTCATTTCTGAAGAGTGTCTGACTAGACAGCGAACAAAAAGACATCTGAAGAGTGTCTGACTAGACAGCGAACAAAAAGACATCAGCTAATAAGAACACGACTGCAATTAACACATAATAGTAGGGGTAGGGGGAGGCTTGAAATCACTCATTAGCTCCTTGAGTAAGCTATTATTGTCATCATTAGAGAGCTTGGTAGGCGGTGTCCTCCATACGTTGGATCAGAACAGGCACCACTGAACTCCACCGAAGTGACTCTGCAGCAGTGCAGTGTCTCCTCTGGTGGGTTGCCTCAGGACGACTTGATACTGATGTTTCCCTGTGGACTGCACTGTGACAGGACAACCTGGGTGTGGCTGGGTATGGGGGGGGGGGTGGTGGAGCTGGAATGAGCAGCGCAGACAGGTGCCAGTGAGGTGGGACATGGAAGATGGGATGGAAAAAAACACAGGCAGTGGTGCACAGAATGCATGGCTACAAACTGAGATTCAGGATCGTTTTTTTTTTATCTGCTGCCACGCCTTCTCTCCTTCCCCCAAACAAATCAACAACAACAACAAATGCAGGCAACAAAGAGAGGGTTTTAAACATCATTGAACAGAAAACAAAAGCTTCGGTGTTGTGGGCATGACCCAGCATTGTGTGTTCAACGGCACAGAACAGACCTTCTCTTCCATTACAACTCAGCAGCTTCATTAAACAACTCGAAATATGCCAAACACTGAGAAATGGGCAGTCTGCCAGGTCTCTTTTTCAAAGTCCAAAATGAAAAACCACTCAAAAGGCCCAGTGGTGTCCTCACTGTCAGCTTCTCCATCACTTCAGGGCCTGTGGTGAGCCTGTTTCCATGCCTTCAGTCACCAGGACTGTGGGTGGAGGGGACACTGTAGCCTGTTTCCATGCCGTCAGTCACCAGGACTGTGGGTGGAGGGGACACTGTAGCCTGTTTCCATGCCGTCAGTCACCAGGACTGTGGGTGGAGGGGACACTGTAGCCTGTTTCCATGCCGTCGGTCACCAGGACTGTGGGTGGACGGGACACTGTAGCCTGTTTCCATGCCTTCAGTCACCAGGACTGTGGGTGGAGGGGACACTGTTTCCATGCCGTCAGTCACCAGGACTGTGGGTGGAGGGGACACTGTTTCCATGCCTTCAATCACCAGGACTGTGGGTGGAGGGGACACTGTTTCCATGCCGTCAGTCACCAGCACTGTGGGTGGAGGGGACACCGTTTCCATGCCTTCAGTCACCAGGACTGTGGGTGGAGGGGACACTGTTTCCATGCCTTCAATCACCAGACTGTGGGTGAAGGGGACACCATAGCCTGTTCCCATGTCACCAGACTGTGGGTGGAGGGGACACTGTTTCCATGCCGTCAGTCACCAGGACTGTGGTGAAGGGGACACCGTAGCCTGTTCCCATGTCACCAGGACTGTGGGTGGAGGGGACACTGTTTCCATGCCTTCAGTCACCAGGACTGTGGGTGGAGGGGACACTGTTTCCATGCCTTCAGTCACCAGGACTGTGGGTGGAGGGACACTGTTTCCATGCCTTCAGTCACCAGGACTGTGGGTGGAGGGACACTGTTTCCATGCCTTCAGTCACCAGGACTGTGGGTGGAGGGGACACTGTTTCCATGCCTTCAGTCACCAGGACTGTGGGTGGAGGGGACACTGTTTCCATGCCTTCAATCACCAGGACTGTGGGTGGAGGGGACACTGTAGCCTGTTTCCATGCCTTCAGTCACCAGGACTGTGGGTGGAGGGGACACTGTAGTCACCAGGACTGTGGGTGGAGGGACACTGTAGCCTGTTTCCATGCCTTCAGTCACCAGGACTGTGGGTGGAGGGGACACTTTCTATGCCTTCAATCACCAGGACTGTGGGTGGAGGGGACACAGGACACCAGTGAGGGGAGCATCTATTTCAGTCCGGCTCCCTAGCTAAACAATTATGTTGTCAGAAGATAAGCTTAGCCCACAGTTTCCTGCATGTGTAGGAACACTTCGTACTAAACACAGCCAAAGACGAAAGCAGCCATGCAGAGTCTCCTGTTGTGAGTAGCCCCAGGACAACCTGCGGCCTATTGGTGCCATGATCAACCAGGGTGTACATGCGTATGAGGAGTCAGATTGAGTGGCATGAAAGTCAAACAACTGATACCAAAAGGGCATGGAGGACATGATTACAAAAAAAATAATTAATAATAATAATAATAATAATAATAATAATAACATAAAAAGATGTATACACAAACAAGCTAAACTAGGCAGAATCTACAAAAGTGTCTCTGAACATAAATTCTGAGAAAATTACAGAGATCCAATGAAAAAAATCATTCTCACCTGCACAAACACCTGTCGATGTCAGTGTCTGGAGCCAGCCCCAGGTAAGCAGTGGGTAAATATAGGTGCTGAAGGGCGTGTCTATGTAGCTTCGCTCCAGGTCCATCACCTGGCCAGGCCCTACATGCAGCACACCTGAACGATCCCCGATCATGTGCAGGAAGTGAAGGAAGACTCCAGCCTGAGGGTCTCGCGGCAGAATCACCAGGTGAGCGTTGCCGTAGATCTGCAGCTCGTCGAAGGTGGTGGAGCGGTTCTGGGCATCCAGGTATTTCTGATCCGTGTCCTGTTCCAGGATCCACGCTTTGAAGAAGTCGTCGGACAGGTCAGAGAAGTCGCGCACCTTTCCCACAGTGTTGCTGAGGAGGAAGTTGTTCTCCACCATCAGGGTTTTGTGAACCTCCCCCTCATGGAAGAGGAAGATGGGTCCGGGGCCCCCTGGTTCGGCACTGGAGCGAGTCACATCGGCGTACCCCCCATGGGCCTGGAACGTTCCTCGGTAGGTCTCGTTGCGCCAGAATTTCACCGCTATTCTGCCTCCTGACCCCCCTCCGCCTGTCCCATCCAAGAATTGGTCTCCGCCGTTGGCGGTGATGTTGCCGAAGCCTTTGATGTGGTTGATGATGAGATGCACGGTGCCGCCAGAGCCGCCTCCACCGAAGGTCCCAGACGCAGGCGCCCCGTCCGCCCGGATCTCTCCATCCAGCCACATGGTTCCGTTGACGCGGACAAAGAGGAGACCACCACCGTTACCTCCCGCAGCCAGCCCTCCTCCAGCGCTGCCGATACCATCCGGCTCGAAGAAATCTCCGTAGGGATTCCAGTGACTTGCGTTCCAGCGCCATAGCCGCTGCTGCCTCCGTACCCTCCGCCTGAAGAGCCCTCGGAACTGCTCCTTCCAACCCCCACGTTCATGATGTTGGTTGGCTGCGTGTCGGGAGCGCACCCAAGTCCGTCAGCATGAAGACTGCCTCCGTCATCGATAGAAAGGGTGATGACCTCCAGGGTCAGATTGGTGGCCAGGAGATTGCCCCCACCTTCGATCAAAATGTAGTTCACGTCCAGGATGAGACCCGTGTCGGTGGTGAAGTCCGTGCGGACTGCTTTGAAGTTGGAATGATCCTGCACTCGAACGGAGTTGAAGATGGCCGAGTTTGCTGGCCGCCCGGAGGTGTGGCCTCCCAGTTTGATGGACAGCAGGCCGCCATGTCTGAGGGTGAGGTTGTGGACATGGTCCAACTCTCCAGCCAGCCAGATGGACACCTTGTGCACGATGGTCACTGGAGCCAGGCCCAGGTAGGCCCCTGGACCACACACGTGTACACACACACACACACACACACACACACACACACTCAGAGTCACACACACACACACACACACAACACACACACACACACACACACACACACACACACACACACACACACACACACACACACTCAGAGTCACACACACACACACACACACACACACACACACACACACACACACACACGCACGCACGCACGCAAAGTCCATGTTAAGAAAATTACTTTACATATAATCGGTTTTAATTTTATGAATTTCATGAAGCTCATCTACTTACAAAGCTAATTATGATCAGCAATCTGCTTTCAATTCTACTTTTGTATTAGCTAAAACCCAGCCACTAGCACAGAACTGTATCAGTCACCACATAAAAAGTTGAAAATTAGCAAAGAAATCCTGTGATGAAGAACATAATGTATACAGCACTCCCCCCCCCCCCCCCCCCCCCCCCCCCCACAAAGTCTACATGACGGGTTTATGACTTAAACAACAAACTCCAAGATCTTTAATACATTACCCATTTAAGGCATCTAACCTCTTGGTTTTACAACACATGCAAGCACATGTTCATGAGAAGTAACAACAATGTATTATATAGTCGAACGAATCACACCATCAAGACAGATCAGACTAGGTAGCTGAGCTGAGTGGATCAGCCATTTCCTTTCTTTGATCACTGCCTGTGTAAGACCTTTTTTTTCATCGGTCAAAACAGTGTCTGTGCCGCGAAAGTTACAAAAAAGTTCACCTGGCAAACGCCACTGCAAGGTGGATAGCTAGTGTCTATCTCCATGCTAAATATCTCACTATCTAGCTGACTGTCTACACACCTAATTTCAAAAAGTCAAAACAGTTTGAAACTTGTTTTATAACGGTTGCAAGGATCATCTCAGGACTGTGCCAAAGTTTAATAATTAACTTTAAAAACCACAAAAGATTCCAGTGGTCAATGTCACATACATCAATGACTGGAGACTGCTTGTTCAATGCTGCAGTAACCTTTGTATCTTAACGTTACGTTTCACTTTACACAATGTTCTCTGGTTGTAAACTCAAATGAAAAGACTAGGATCACACACTCTATAATCCAGATCACACATTTATCTTGAACCATGTTGCACTGACTACAATTCTGTTAATGAATTACCGACCGGGTCCCTTGAGCTCCAGTCTCCTCAAACTTTTTAACCATCAGCTTAATGTTGAAAAAAAGAAATTTAACTCAAGATTTTGCCTGAAAATATTCTAGGATAATGTTGAAGGACAAAAAAGTAGCCATGAAAAGTCGGTGAGAGTATTATAGTGAGGGGGAGTGGCACAGAGTTCTACCGTCATTCCCTGCCCTGTAGCTCCTGTGGCCTTTTGATTCCCATCTAGTTCAGTTAACAGTGGGAAGACTGAGACACAACTGACACTGAGCTTTAAAACCTTGAAATCAACAAGTCATTTTAGCACTAGTTCAACAATGATTGAAAATGTTAAAAAAACAACACGTACCAACATAAGACAGACATTTTTTTTAACAATAACTGGAACTGATGATTTATTATTTTTAATTTTAATACCAATAATCTGTCCACACCTGCATACACCTGTACGTTGAAGGGCAGGTCAATCTCGGGCCGTTCCAAATCCATCACCTGTTGATTGCCGAGGTGGACAGTGCCCGTGCGATCTCCAATCATGTGACGGAAGTACAAATCGGTTGGCGTGGGGAAGGGTTCCACCAAGATGGCCAAGTGGGCGCTCCCATAGATCTGCAGCTCGTCAAAACTGTATCTGTAGTTGCCTCCCGCGAAAAAGTGCTTCCTGACTGAGGCAAGATCCAGGTTCGACAGCTGTCACCACTCAGGTCGTTGTAGTCGCTGATGATGTGCTCCTCGCTGGGCGGCTGCAGTCCGTTGTTGTCGATGATCAGAGTCTGGTGGTCCTCCTCCATGTGATAGATGAAGACGGTTCCTCCTCCCCCATTCTGAGCCCCGCTCTCGTCGCCCGCCTCGCCGCCATACGCTGTGTATCTGAAACTGCTGAACGTTTCGTTCTGACGGAAGTAGAGCGCCACACGACCTCCCGCTCCACCTCCGCCAGGGTCAGAGGTCAGATTGGAGCCTGCACCCCCGTTGGCCGATATTCGCCCGTACCCTTTGATGAGTTCACAGTACATCCAGATGCTGCCCCCACTGCCCCCACCCCCTCCTGACTGGGGGGAGGCTGGAGAACCATGAGCGCTGACCTCGCCGTCGATGAAGATGGCGCCGGTGACATTCATCCAGATCATGCCTCCTCCACTCCCTCCCACTGATCCCCCTACTCCCTGTCCTCCTGCGCTGCCGAACATGTCAGGTTCAAAGAGGTCGTCGTAGGCAAAGCCGGCCCCAACATCCAGATCCATGGCGCCGTGACCTCCAGTCCCTCCGTGTCCAGCCCTGACCCGGACGAAGATTGGAGAGATGGCATGCCCAGGTTGACATCGCCGTGCAGCGACTGCTTTCCGTGCGTCGCGTTGTTATGCTCGGGGCGGTACCCCAACCCGTCCGCCATGATCCGGCCCCCAGCGTCCACAGTGATGTTGACGGCGGTGATGGTCATCTTGGTTCCATGCAGCGTCCCTCCCCCTTCCACGACCAGCGCCTGAGTGGTGAACGTGATGCCTGGCTCCGAGATGGGGTCTGTCGTGGCGTTCAGCCTGCCTCATCCTGAATGCGAATGACGTCAATGCTGTAATGACTCTCCGTCTCATTAGGAGTTCTCCCACCATGCTTCAGCCACAGGAAACCCCCGTGGTGAAGGGTGATGTTGATGATGTTGGCCAACACCCCCGCCAGGTGGATTTCAACGCCGTGAACAAACGTGGTAGGGGCCAGGCCAAGGTAACCGCTGTTGTACACGTGGCAGTTGAAAGGCAGGTCGATCTCCTTGCGCAGAAGATCCAGGGACTGTCTGTCCGCCACATGAACCGTGCCAGTCCTGTCCCCGATCATGAACTTGAAGAAGAGGGTGACGTCAGCGCTGTTGTTGAGGTGCTGGTCGAAGCTGAAGGTGGTGAGCTCGTCGCTGGGGATGTGGAGAACTTGTTCCTCCAGAGGGGGCATGATGGCCAGGTGGCCGTTGCCGTAGATCTGAAGCTCCTCAAATTCAAACCTGACAGCAACAACAGGTCAAATTATTATGAAAGACACTGAACAACAATTTTTGTTTAATCATTTATAAGGCTCTGCCGAGAAACGTAGGCAAACGAATCACAAGACAAAACACGACGCGTTTCGACCTCTTAGGTTTTCTTCAGGCAGATACACAACACTCAGGACAAATGAACGAGCAATCACTTGTCACTTATCTATCAAGATGGGCGTTGAAAAATTGTCTTGTGATTCGTTTGTCTGCCTTTTTCGGTGGAGCCTTATAAGTAATTTTTAACATTTGTCTAACATCATCTCAAGAGTCGCTCAGACCACAGCCACGCTATCTAAGCTAACGCCTCTTTGGAGAAACAAAAACATCTCCATCAGCTCAAAGATTAGACTGATGCGATCCTTAGTCATGGCGATATTCTTATATGCTTGTGAGTCATGGACGTTGAAATCAGACCTTGAGAAAAAGATCCAAACAATGGAAATGAGGTGCTTCAGACGACTCCTTGGCATCTCATACAGAGATCACATCAGCAATGTGGAAGTTAAAAAGCGCATCGAGAATGAAATTGGTCCATATGTCGATCTCCTAACCTCAGTAAAAAGACGCAAATTGAAATGGTATGGACACATCATACGATCGACAGGCCTTGCCAAGACAGTCATGCAGGGCACAGTATCAGGACAAAGGCGAAGAGGTCGACAAAGGAAAAGATGGGAGGATAACATCACGGAGTGGACAGGCCTGCGGCTGAGAAATACATTACGGAGGGCAGAGAACAGAGAGGAATGGAGAGGGATGGTTGTCACTGCTTCAGGGGTGCCCCCACGGACCGACGTCTAAGGGATCAAGTCAAGTCAAGTCTAGATTTCCACCTGCATTTGCCTCACTTTGCAACTAGACTGAACAGCAAGTTTAGTCAATGAAAGAGAAGATAGTTCCAGACTGTAAAAGTTTTTCTATGGTGACAGTCAAATGTGTGAACGGTATTCATCTGGAAATCGCATCATCTGTTTCTATAATCTAGGAGAAACCAACTATCCAAAACGATAATAAAACCAGCAGCACAAGATATCTAAAGTACAAATATAAAAAGAAGGAAACTTCCCTATCAATTCACCAGCATAATTGATATTGGATGTTAGCGTTGTGCGGGGTTATGCAGGTGTGAGTGTGTGCGAGTGGCGTGTGTGCGTGCATGTGTGTGTGTGTGCATGTGTGCATGTGTGTGTGTGTGTGTGTGTGTGTGTGTTTATGATCTGTTCACCCATATTTTCTTGATTTTTGCCCCCTTTAGATTCCGTGCCACAAATGGGCATTATTTGTACCGTTACTGATTCTCATTCATCTCCATGCGCAAGTTGTGTGTTGGAACAATGCAAAACCAAAACAATTTTCTTTAGCTTTTAAAGCACCTTAAATCTTGGAAGTCAGAGAAAGAGTGGATGTTAGTCTTAAACTTAAAACGTAAACCATGGTCTTGTGTGCAGCAGACAGCCAATTATCAGGCACTAGAACTTCAATCAAAGAAAACCATCCGCTCGCAAGTTAATCTGACGGATGAGCATGTCTGCAGCAGCACTGCGGGCAACACTTTCCACCAAGGAAAGCTAACACATTCTCCACAGGGACTAATCTGTGGGATGAAAAACCTGTACATGCTGGAACATGACATACCAAGAGCCAGTTTCCAAGTTACGCTATTCACACGGGTGAGAGTGGAAAGTGTTTGGAATACTGAAAACTTTGCGGCTGGGGTCCAGGGGCTGCTCAAGGCCCCTGGTGGGGTGTCTCATGTTGGACTGTGTTGATGATGCTAGGGGGTCTGGACGCTGGCGAAAACTTGACATTTCAGGACAGTTTTCTGTGTTCTCCTTTGATACAAACCTTGAATTCTATACTTCTCGGTACTATATAGATAAAACTGTTCTAGACCAAAAAAAAAAAAAACAGAACAACTACAAGTGTCCAAAGGAGTCGAGGTGGAAGAGTAAAATATATGGATCGGGGAACCAGCGCACGCACGAAGTACTCCCACCTACGTATTCATGAACATTCACTACATATCCAAGCTACAGTACATCTGAGACAAACAAAAACAGTAAGGCATCGACATCATCAACACAGTACAAGGAAAGACAGCCCACCAGACCAACAAGTGGTTGCAGACTACCTGAATTCAGCGCCAGAGAAAGGATGGAGCCCCGACACCGGCAGAATCCACGCGCGACCTTCGTTCTGCAGCATGCTGTCCCACGTGATGTACTTGTGGCGCGGCTCCGGCGCTCCGTCGTTATCTATGATCAGGGTACGATGGTCGTGGACCATGTGATACACGAACGCGGTGCCCGGTCCACCGCTGCCTCCGGGTCCCTCGCACTCCCCGCAACTGCTGCTGGACCCCCCGACCCCTCCCGCCGCCAGGAAGCGGAATTCGCTGAAAGTTCTGTTGTCGTGGAAATACAGGGCGATTCTTCCTCCGCTACCGCCACCGCCTCCTGCGACAGTGCTCGTTCCGTTGGCGCCCCGCCCTCCTCTCGCCAGCAAGGTTCCGTAGCCGGTGAGGGTGTGGCAGTGGACCCACAAGCTGCCCCCGCTGCCCCCTCCCCCGACCTCCCCGCCGTCCTTGACCTCGCCGTCCAGTCCGCTGACCGTGACCAGGCCGTCCAGCAGGAAGGTGTTGGTGACGTTGATCCAGATGCGGCCTCCACCGGCTCCCCCTCCCTCCCCGCCACCGGCACTGCCGAACAGTTCGGGTTGGTACATGTCCCCGTAAGGTAGGCCCACCTGCACTCCGTCTGCACATGCATCATGAGGAGCTGGTTTTAGTGTTAAGATGTAATGAGCAGGCTATGGGTGTAGACTGTGTGTGTGCGTGTGTGTGTGTGTGTGTGTGTGTGTGTGTGTGTGTGTGTGTGTGTGTGTGTGTGTGTGTGTGTGTGTGCGGTGCGCGCATGCATACATGCATGCGTTCATGAGTGCGTGTGTGTGTGTGTGCGCACGCACGCGCGTATTTGTGTCTCTGTGCATATGTGTGTCTGTGTGTTTGTGTGTGTCTATGTGTGTTTGTCTTCGTGCATGTATGTGTGTGTGTATGTTGTATGTATGCTTCTGTCTGCGTATGTATGTGTATCTGTGCGCATCTTCTAGTGTGTGTCTGTGTGTATGTGTGTGTGTATGTCTATCTGTAAGAAAAAGAGACAAGTGTGTAAGTGTGCCAGTCAGTGAGTGTCTACGTGTGTGCAATTGCATGTAGGAGGGGTGAGTGCATGCATGGATGTATGCGCACACCCACTTCTGTGAACTTGTGTATATGATGACGTATAAGTGAGGGGGTTATGTCTATGGAAGAAAGATGTCTCTGGTGTGGTGTGGTGTGGTGTGGTGTGGTGTGGTGTGTGTGTGTGTGTGTGTGTGTGTGTGTGTGTGTGTGTGTGTGAGTGCATGTGCGAGTTTGTGAGTGTGTGTGTGAGTACACAAACATCTGATTTTCTGCGTGATTGCAAACGATCTGAAATGTGTATGCTTGTATCCACTACTGGCATAAAATATAAATTTTTCCTTACTTTTACATTTGATTCGTTTTACTCGTCAAAGCATAGTTTGATTATTACCAAGAGTTACAGGATTAAACGCATGTTACTGAAATCGAATTTGAAAATGTTTTATAACTCTTCACTACAATAAACTACCAAGACAACAATTGATGTTATGCACACTTTTGCTTCTTTTTTTGTGTGTAACATAACCAGAGTGCATACGAATGCATTAAACTATTTCAGAACACTGTTATTGTCCACATTTTGAAGCCGTACCGATGTCTGTGTAAGCAGCCCTTGGGGCAGAATCAAGACCTACCTTCGCTTGCTCGCCCGCCGCTTCCACCATGCCCTGCTCCACTGCCAACCCGGCCGTTGGTGTGGCCTTGACCTGGGTTGATGACGCCATTCTGACCTCTTCGGACGCTCGAGCCTTGCACACTTCTCCCATCACTGTGCTCGTAGCCCAAACCGTCAGCACTCAGCACACCGCTCGCGTCCACAGACATGTTGGTGGTGTGGACGTAGAAGTGAGTCCCTCGTGCCAGCCCCCCTCCATCGATCTTGAACCAGATCGTGCGGAAGTTGATTCCAGACTCGTCGACCGGATCGGTAATCATGTGAAGGAAGCCGCCCGTTTTGACGTGGACCACCTCAAACACGTAAGAGCTGGCCGGTTCGTTCTCCGTGCGGCCGTCGCGGAAGAGCCAGAGCGTTCCCCCGTGGTGAACGGTGAGGTTGAGAACGTTGGCCAGAGTTCCGTTCAGGTAGATGTCAACGTCGTGGATGACCGTCCTGGGGGCCAGGCCGAGGAAGCCCTCCTGGTAGACGTGCACGGTGAAGGGGAGGTCGATGTCCTGCCTCTCCAGGTCCATGGTCTGGTTGGGGCCCACGTGGATGGCCCCTGTGCGGTCGCCGATCATGTGGTCGAAGAGCAGGGACGCAGGGGAGCCTGGGGGACTGGTCAGCACGGCCAGCTGCGCCCCTCCGTAGATCTGGAGCTCGTTGAAGTGGTAACTGTTGTTCACTGAAAGCACCGCAACAACACCAGCAGCAAGTGTTGGAGGCAGAAAGGGGCAAAGTATGACTCTGAACTCAAAACAGTTCTACGTTTTCTTAAATCATCCCATTCTTCAACCCACCCTCATCTGTCCCCGTCTACAAGCTTGAACATGCAGACGGAGGGAAGAACCTGGCACCCTGGCGGCTTCCCAGACCACATCGAAACCATTCACACGGCAAAAGCTGTCACTGACAGTTATGACAGGAGATACTGGGCGTGAAATGTAGGCGACAATTATGTTGGAAAGGCAAGATTGTGACGAGAATGTTAGACCGTACGTGAACAGTGCCTGAATCCCTAACCTTTTCTTGTTCTTGGGGGGACACTGAGGCACGTGACGAGTGAGAGAAGCTCACTGTTTGCAGGGCAGGTGTGTTCCCGGTCTGTAGGGCAGACCAGGAGTTGCCAGACAAGAGGATAGGTTGCTTGGCTTGGCTCAAGCTGGTAGATATTTTTCAACCTCCGATGTTTGAAAAGGAAAACGTTTTCTGAATGACCAGATAGTGGTCGCTGATGTAGCACTGACGGAAGTCTGCTAGGGATCCTGTTTGTCACAGTATTGACTCCCTATGGAAAACCTCAGCATCCAACCTGTGGAATGAGCCTACCACCGTCAACATGATCTTAACAAAGAATTTTTATATCCTGTACGATGCAATGCAAAAAGAAAAACAGAAGAAAGAGGTAGGAAATGTGTACAAAGTAGATGGAAAAGTGATTGAAAATGTTTTTACATAATGACTTAACATGAAAATAGGACCAAAAAATGCTATTGTGTGTGATATTGATGTTTTTGTGGAATTCTTTGTTGTGTTTTGGTAACAGGAGCACACAAAAAAACTAATTCTTCTCCCCTCAGTCTCTCCTTTAAATGAGTGGAGTAGATGCATGCATATGGAGGGAACAAGCTGTGTTTGTGATTGACAGTATGCATATACGGTGTGTTTCACCGACCTGTGAACTCCGTGTTGCCATGGTGCGGAAGAAACCACGCTCGGCCAGCGTCGTTTTCTATGTCAGTGTAGTCCTCCACCACGTTCTGGTCGCGCTGCGGACCCCGCCCTATGTTGTTGATCATCAGCGTGGTGTGCTGGAAGCCTGTTGACAATTTGCAGCAGGTTACCCAAACCTCTCTCACAGTTCATGAAACTACACTGAAAAGGTTAGCATCAAAGCGCGACTGAAGGCGGAAATTGAAGCAAATTTTGGTAAGTTTCTGGTTCCGCTGGACAAACTAGACAGATTACGTGACAAAACATTTCCACCTCTTAGAATCATTCAACGCTCATTTTGCGCCGAATATGAGAAGATATGTAATTGTTCGTTCTTCGTTTTCATTGTCCTAAATGTTGTTTGCTTTGCCTGAAGAAGACCTAAGAGGTCGAAATGCATTGTGCTTTATCCTGTAATCTGTCTAGTTTGTCCAAAGGAATCAGTAACTTTTCTTTTTTTTTAATCTGTTTTGAAACAAATCACAGAGACAAAGTTATAAACATTACCATGAACATTTACCCAGCCTCACACTGCCAGCAAATCAAAGCATTCTGTTCACTGTCATTAAACACTCTCCAAAATGAAAACAAAAACCGACGACTTCTCCTACTCATCAGATTATTTCCAAATCCACAGAATGTGCAAACACAATACGTGCATGACGTTTTGATGTGATGGCAGTGGGACAAGAAACACCTTCTCTTCAACTCTGTATTTGCTGCGGTCAGGAAGGGGTGTTATTCCACAATCAATCCATGATGGCTCTGTGTAAAGCTTGTCAGAAGCGAAATACTAACCAGCGACTGCTATTACACTTTATG